>JAPYZR010001285.1:0-22651 GCA_030522945.1 Trichopria nigra | reverse complement strand
TTTAAAAAATAATTTTCAAATTTTTTTTTTTAAAGTTAAATAAAATAAAATTTAAAAACTTCACCCCTTTCTTTAAAAAAAAATATCGAACCCCCCCCCCCCCCCCCCCCCCCTAATGAAAGTGCATACAAAAGCAAAGTTGCTATATGTCATTCCATCATAAATGCAAATCAGGATGCGCCGAAAAATGTGGCTGCAGAAAAACAGGATTGCATATTTTGCAGCGAAGCGTGCTTTCATTGCAACGGCCAAAACTGCACCAACTGTGCGCCTATTACATTGAAAGCGAATGAATTATAAAACGAAGAAAATGTTTAAAGAACCTTATATTGAAATACAATGATATTTTTTTACTTATAAATTTCTCGTGAAAACTTATTTTTAGTTTACAAACATTACAATCCAAAATAGAGTGTAAAAAATACACTTATCGTAAAATATTGTTTTTTCAACTTTTTAAAATTTTCTTGTGAAAAGCGGCAATTTATTATTTGTAATTTTTGACCTATAAAAAAAAATCCAGAAAAATCCTAGTGGGTTGAACCCGTTCCGAGATAACGCTCCTTGGCTGTCTAATTTGACTCCACTACAAGTTAATGTGAACAATTTCATGAATTGGTTAATTATCGAAGTCACAATAAATTCCCCCCAAAAACCTTCAATTTTTGGCTACCGGATAGGTATTACCCATTAAGGCTTACAATAGTCAATGATTTGTAACTTCTGAAGAAATTTAACAGCCGAGTTTTGGGCACTTTCATAATTATTGACGTAAATTAATTACAATCTCTTCAACAAAAACAGAGTATAAACTACTTCATACGAATCGTAACCTAAATATTCGACGCGATGCGACCTGAAATTGAACACTAATCGATTATGGAGGTACCAACTTGCTGTCGAGTTTCAGAAATACTGACGATGATTTCTTATCGTAGACACAGCCATCGTCGATTTGCATAGATAAATGTTGATTTTATAACTCACACATACGAATTACAATCCATACTTGCAACACTGTACGCTTGAAAGGAAGGAATGTTCGACACTTTGTTCGGCAACTAAAACCATCAAGTTCACTGAACGAAATGGACAGCTTTTTCTTTTACAAACGTCCAAGTGATTTACTCCTTGACTATTACTGTACATCCTTTTAACATCTTATATTGTGCATTAATTATCCTTCTTCATTCGATTCGATGTCATTCTGTAAATTATGGAGTCACGACCTGGATCCATTTCAGCAATAACAACTAAAATGATAAATATAACAAGATAATTATTAAATTATCAAATTATGCCCCACTACACACAGTTACTGAGTACTGAATAAGTCGATTAAATGAATAATTGAAATTTAAACTTACAGCAAACCGCTAAAAGAGAGAAGAAGAAGACGACACCAAACCATAGAATGATGTTGAATATAACTGGATAGTTGTCCGAATAATTTTTCGCTACGTTCCAACTGTCGGCCTGAAAATTTAATATAAACTTTAATATCGAGTTTTTTCACATTTATTTTCCATTTTGAATTAATGAATGCAAAACAGAGTCATTTGCACAGAGACGAAGCAAATGCAGAACTTAAAAATAACATATTGCTTCTTTGTACGCCAAATGTTTACAGTAAAAAATTTGAGCTTTTCATCAAGTTTACTTTGCAAAAGCATTTAGGGCAAGCTGTATCATTTGTGTAGAATACCTTTAGGTTCATTGATATTTCTGTAGGATTTTGTGGAATTTCTGTAGTATTTTGTGTAATTTCCTGTAATAATGTCTTTGTAGTGAATTCTGTTGTCAAATTTTTGTGTTGAGTTTTGTGGTACTTCGTTTAAGTTTGAGTTTTTTAAATAATAGTAATAATAGTTTAAGTTTTTTAAATAATAGAAATTAAAAATGAATATGTGATAGGCTGCTTTACTTTTAATATACTTGCTAGAGTACAAACTATTTTTTTTATGCTTTTTGTTTGTTGGTTTGGTAACATACTTAAGTAGTCTGAAAGTATTGGAATATTTAATTTACTATTTATCGTATCAAGTTTTTGCTTAAACTTCCTAAAATGTATCATGTGCATATTAGAGATATGTCTTAAGGTGCTTCTAAAGCAGTTAACATTAGTTCTCATTTTATAGTATTTCAAAGCCCCTTTACTGAAATTGTGTACATGATCGAATGTAAAATTTAAAATTATGGTGATGATTGAGCAACAATTATTACAAAACCTACAATTATTTTTGAATGGGCACTTTCTAAATTATACTGGCAGACCTCACAAACATAATTGAAAAATCCTCATCAAGGTCCATTAAAAGTATACTCCAAAGTGCAAAACATACTACAAACTATAAAATAAAAAAACGTCGATAACTGCAAGCACTACAATGAACAATAATACGTGGGGTTAGTAAGATACCTGTGGGGGAGGTACATCCTTATCATAATTTTCGTCATCAAATCGTGTCACACCTCCTAGAGTACTAGTTTCTAAATTTTCGCCCTAAAGAAAAGTTAAACCACACACCCTACATAAATAGCACATTAATGTTTCTTTGAACTCATACATGTACACTACGTTACACATATATATATATATATATATATATATATTTTTTTTTTTGAAGGTATGTGCAAAATTAGAATTTATGGAGACATTAATAACATTAAATTTTCTAAAGATTATGTTACAGATTTTGGAAGGTTGTACAACGTAGACTTACAGGTATATGACAATAAATATGTGCTGACGGTTTAAACATAACACCTGGATAATATTTTTTGAATTTACTTGAGTGAATAATTGAAGACTTGACAAATATTGAGATATAGCAAACATTAAGGATTTACTACATAAAAGTAAATAAATTACTTCGATGAAATTGAAAGTTTTTTTTTGGAGATTATGCAATATGACTATAATAAGTAAATCAAACTTAATATATATATATATATACACTGTTGGGAAATACTTTAGTTTTATCACAACTCTTATATCACCAAAAGTAACTCATATAACAGATTTTAAAATGCATTTTTAATTGGATTTTTACGACTTGAAAATTTTAATATATATTTTGTCATGTATAATTTTTATATTCGAATAAATATTGAGGTTATATTTTTCATTACAAATGATACATGAAATAGAATTCAGTAACTTAAAAAAATCAAATAATGTTATAAAATAGTGAATATTATTTTTTTCAATTTAGCGTGAATTTGGAGGAGCCATCAGCTATAATAAGAAAATTTACATAGACATACCCTCAATATTATTTTATAATCAAAATTATAAAATCTATCTTTGCTTTTAATGAGCTGCTTTTAGAAGTATATCTCATCGCCTTTTATAAGTTCTCCGTTCTCAGATTTTTTCAAAATTACATTATTCCTAGTACATTTTATGTCACTGTAAAATTTTAGAGCTAAACAGTTGTAAAAATTATTAATAAATATAAAGATAAATTAGATACTAGTAATTATTTTTCAAATTGCAATTTCATAAACAAATTATTTGCATTTTATAATTATGCGTGATTACTAACCGTTCCATTATCAAAAACAGCTTCCCTGCGCTGTCGGACATGGTAATCAGACACAGTCGATCTTGTGTTTCTAACATGACTAGCATCGTTAGTAAATGCTGTGATTAGGACCTATATGCAAATGGAAATAATGAATATAATTTATTTGAAATAAATAAAAATTTACCCATCAATAACTTAGCAGTAAGAAAATGTTTTGTTTTAATTGAATGAATAAAATGAAACTCGTATATTAACCTTATCTTTGTAAACGTCAGTAAACGCTTTGCTGATATCATTAAGAGCATCATTGAGGAGCATGTAGGCCTCGGTAGCTGCTTCTGAATCTTTTCCATGAAGATCGAGCACTGGTTTAAGACCCGAAACAACGAGCCAGTAAACATCTGTTCCTGCATCCATATTCCCAGTGCTTTGAACTTTATTAGCAATTGCATGCAACAATTGAACTTCTTCTACAAATTTTCGATCCTCATCTACATCCAAGCTCAAAGCCTTTAGAGAAGATGGATTAATTGGTGCTGGTTTCAATTCCCCGAGTGCTGAATGTCCCAGCTAAAATCATTAATTCAGAAATTATTCCTTCCATTTTTATTAATTAACGTAAAGAACTGCTAAAGACTGAACAACAAAAAAAATGAGAACGATTAAACTCACAGCATCAAGGCCATCACCAAGATAAATTCTAACAAGTGAATTATCAGTATCCCGTTCCTCGAGCCTTCCACTGAGTGCTTGCCAGGTCGTTTCTTCAACCTCGTCAACATTGAGCCGGAACTTCTGTCCTTTTGTGGTACCAAGCGACTCAACGCCTTCAACGGCAATTCCCACTACTGCTTCAGGCAATGTGAATGGGTTATTAACAGTAATTATGTTCCATGTTACTTGCTGCTTTACTGTAAAACCTAACGCTGCAGTGAACACTTCTTTAAGAAGACTTTGATCAACGCCTTGGTTCTGATCAGCTTTGAACGTCACACTATCTGGGCTATGCAGTACGACGAAGTCCCCATTTGCTTGAACTGAGATGCAATTGTAAAAAATGTAATTAATGATTTATATAGTTATGCAAAATGTTACCACAATAATTATATATCTTTAAAATCTAACACCACACCCCAGTACGAGTTAAGTATTTGTTTTTGTTAACGAAAAGTCAATTATAAAACTAATAAATCTACCTGCTAAAAAGAAGGCACTTAAAGCCCATAAAAATTGGACGAACATCGTCCTGTTCAGATACTATCTTTTCTTAAATAATTATAAATAACGAAACGAAACGACAGTTCTTGTCGATATTCCCGAATTACTTCCAATTTACAATCTCCCGATCATATGACCGCATTACTCTCACATACGTAATAATTGCATTTACGCGTGCGTATATGTTCACGTATATATATATGACATTTGCCCGTGGAAAGATAAAGATTCAACTTTCCGCAAGAAGATACTTGCGATTGGTCAGAGATTAAAATGTACTTGGCGATTGGGTTAGTAAAAGTTTAAATCTATATTGCAACAATAGGTTTTACATAAATACAATGCTTTTTTTATTATTCTTATTTTAAACGTTGCATTTTGTGGGCGATGCAATTTTATTGAGAATGTGTTGTGTTTTCACATGTAAATGTATGTACATATGTATGATAAAATATTGTCCAGTATTCGATAGAATTCAATAGAATATCGCGATTGGCCTGTTTCCGTTGAATTCGTTCAAGAATTGGTTAATCCGCGGCTAAGCTGTCATGGCGGGGAAAGCGGGGAATTGTACATATACATATACATATACATAGTAGGATGATCGGACGCGTATATATGTATGTACGTCATTCATCTCATCGGTGGATATCGTGGATATCGACATTGTGATCGTGACCAGGTGACCACCTTCGACCACTCGTGACTCCTGAGAGGGGGCGGACGTTTGATCACGTTTGATCGTTATTCGTTCGGCATTCCAATATTCCATAGGTGATTCCAGGAGTAGTATCGCCCTGTTTCCGTACTTCGTAAATACAAGCCGCGTTTATCTTAAAAACAGGTAAAATTGACAAACAGTGAAGGATCGAATCTGTGGTTTTTAATTTTCTCACCAAGCCCATTTCTCTTTTCAGGCAAAATGGGTTCGCTCTTCCGCAGTGAAGAGATGACCTTGTACCAGCTCTTCCTTCAGAGTGAAGCTGCGTATGCCTGTGTCTCAGAACTCGGAGAACTTGGACTAGTGCAATTTCGAGACGTAAGTTTCAGCATGGTCATTCACCTCTGCATGAAAACTATGTTTTTATCAGCTTCGATACTAAGCGTCTTGTAATTTACTTCTTGTAGTTAAATCCAGACGTAAATGCCTTTCAAAGGAAGTTTGTAAATGAAGTGCGCCGATGTGATGAAATGGAGCGCAAACTCAGATATCTCGAGAAGGAGATCAAAAAAGACGGTATACCAATGTTAGATACGGGTGAGAATCCGGAAGCTCCACAACCTAGAGAAATGATTGACTTGGAAGCAACATTTGAAAAATTGGAGAACGAGCTGAGGGAAGTCAATCAGAATGCAGAAGCATTAAAGCGGAACTTTCTCGAATTGACAGAACTGAAGCATATTCTAAGAAAAACTCAGGTGTTCTTCGATGAGGTAACAAATCTCATTAGAAATATATTTTTAATTGATTAATGTCATCGATTAGGAGAAGCAGCCTATTTCTGATTTATTTTCGGGCTGGAAAAGGGATTATGACTGGATTGAGAGAATATATTTTCAAATATTAGAATCTGGATCGGAAGTCGCGATAATTTTAATAAAGTCATTGATCACAGTCGGAGGTAATGAGCAGCGACAAACGTTCGGAATGTCATGATTCGAAGATAAATCAGACGCATGAGCCTATATTCGATCTGCAAATTTTGGCATTGGCTTAGCGCGATTCGAGGCTTTGCAATGATTTTGAAAGTTAACTCTATAATGAAATGATGCATATATGACATCGACTTGTCAGGATACGTTAAATTTTCACGATTAAAATCGCTCTTGACGTCGCGTATTTCTTTCATATGTCACTAATGATACAATTCAGTGATTTTAGGGACTTTTGTTGAGTTAGTGTTGTCAACTAACAATATCGCAGGATTGTGATTGACACAATTCACTTTTGGATCTGCCCTGTCTCCAATCATTATAATGAATTTGTTCTATAAATGAAGATTATTCTTGGTAAAGTTTTTCTAATTGGAAATTGAGATCCTAAAACTTTTAACCCTATCATTATAAAAAATCCCTATGATATTTGCATGTAATTATTGCATGATTAACTAGACAGTTTTGTTTGATTTATTATTTCGTATTAATTTCATATTTTCTAGCAATATGTTAAATATTATTAATATCAACTTACCATCAACTTAGTCTATATAGGAAATTGCTTTTTATTTCTTTCCACTATCATTTTTTATTAAGTGACATTTTTTCGTTTTCAATCTTTTTCAATAATTGCTCCTTTAAAGGTAGTTGTACTAAAAGTAGATATTTATCACTGCACTTAACATCTTGACCTCATTTGTTGATTTTTTCATTTAGAATAGAGACATTAATACAGTTCTGATAGTTCACTGTCGTTGCATGCACCTGAAAATAACTGACAAATCATTTTTACATGACAAACAACACCACTTAATTTACCACAAAAGTCAAAATCTTTAGTAAATTATTTTGAACACTGGAGTATAAGAATAAAAATTCAAATTAAAAGTAGATTTAATTATTAAATCGTTTTCGCAAATATGGAAAAAACATAATTACGCATAAAGCGAAATCTTCTTTTCTGTTCAGTTCATTAAGAGCAACTTGTTGTACATTTTGCACTTTAGTGTTGATACTTTAGTTTTTAAGCAGTTCGTCGATATTACATTTATTTTTCAAGTCAAACTTGGAGCGACTGTCATTCAATATTGAATATTCTATTTTATTTCACAAACTTCAATTTGTTAATTCTAAGTAAAAATTCAAGTTGCAAACTAAAAAAAGTACTGACTATTATTTGAAAAAATTGACTAACAGAAAAAAAACATCTTTTTTTCTCTAAAATTCTTGACGATAAAATGGCGTCACAGAAAGTATTTTAAATGTTAAAGTGACACTTTAGTAGCTTTCGTAGCAGTCCATTGCAATGGCATGGCTTAGTTTATTGTTGAAGAAACTTCCTGTGATCAGTGGTATCCGTTTTATTTGCTTATACCGTCAATTTAGTTTTAGAGTAAAACATTCAAATCCAAATTCACAGACAACTTAGGTCCGCAGAATTTATAAAATATTCACACACATATTACACTTACTTATCTATATATATTTAAAAAGTACAGTCAAACTTCTCCTCAGTGAACAAAGCTAAGACCAAATTTTCACTCCGACTCCGGAAAGTAATCAATCTTGTTTTCATCTTTTAACGATATCCAAAACTAATCTTAAAGAGAATGGAAAAATCTAAAAAAGAAACTAGATAATAGTAATGAATTGTGATTCCTTATGACAAGGTTCGATTGAGAGAATATTCACTACGGAGAGGTTTAATTGTTCTAATTAGTTAATTATTCTGACGCATCTTGATTGTTGTGACTTAAGCCTCTATTATAAGTTCTAATTATGTGTTACTGCTATCAAGAACAAAATAATTTTAATTATTATTTGCATGTAGTTATTAAAAGCACTTTGTCGTAATAGCTTAATAATTATGATTAACAATTACTAAAGTTGCTAATTGCATTAAGCGCAATAACACTTTTTCTTTCATAAATATGTACACATTTCGTGCTGATAGTAATTAATCGGATGAGAGGTCACTTTTATCGACCAATTGGTAAAAATGCACCACTATCGAATAATTTTTAGTTTGGAAAGTGTTTTTTTCTAAGATCAGGGAGTGTCTCAATCCTTCGTTCGAGGTCACTGTGCATTTTTCGCTGACGTTTGATGTAGCAATAAAAATAATATCAAGCGTCACATTCCGAGTATTGTTTACGTTTTTTAAACTCATAATGAAACATTTTAAACGTTGGAACGGTAAAATTTTTGATGATTTTAATCGCGAATGATTAAAATATATCACATATATCAGCAACGAAATCAGTACATTTTTTGAAATCTTAAGATCAGGTATAAATGACATCACGTTATTCGTAACAATATGAACACAATGAGTAATGTTCAAACGAAACAATTCAAGTATCAAACGCTCGAAGAAATATCATGAAACATGCGATATTATTAAAAGTCACGGTAACTTGATTTCAGTCGTCAGCAGAATATGAGGCTGATGCCGTCTGTAAAGAAAATGTTTAAAGACGTTTCTATCACGACATTGTTCAGAGTTGTTACGAAAAATGCGATGTCTTCAAGGACCATTTTTCAAATTTTTGGGTGATTTTACATTCGCTAGTTAATCCCTGGTAAAAGTCGAAAGGGCATAGAAATGTCAAAATTCACGCTCAAGTCACGCCTTATGCCTATTAAAGCGCGACTCGATCGTGAATTCGATCACCACCCTTTCACCAGGGCTCGTTTCGAACTCGGCAGCGACCCAAAATTTTGGAAAAAAAAAAGTAAAGCAAGTGATGCGAGGTTTTAATTGGTCGTCAGTTGTCTGTGAATATGGGCTTCTTTTTAAAGTCATGTTAGATTGCCTTAGAAGTAGATGCTTCTTCGATGTCGATTTACTCCGATCCTGAAACACAAAGCCAAATCCGTCCCATAATCCTTTTTCCTCGAGTAAAGCGACCAGCGACCCGTCGAGTCCTGGTGCGAAACCTTAGCTTCATATCGGCAAACATTGTGAAGAGGCAGGGCAGAAGGAGGGGTGACATGTGTCTGTTGCCAGGCTGAGCATGGAAGTGTCGTGTCGCAGATGGCAGATCCCAGCCGCGAGGAAGAGCAGGTCACTCTCTTGGGCGAAGAGGGCCTCCGCGCTGGCGGCCAGGCTCTCAAGCTCGGGTAATTAAATGTGGTGTATCTCAATGTTGGTGCAGAGTGCCGAGGACCCTCATCTGCTCGCGGACTTTGTTTGGAATATTTATTTACAATTTGCTGCAATCGATTCGACATTTTAGCACCGCCGACGAAATTCGGTGGCCTTTAGCCACATTGCAGCGATGATCATTTTAGAAGTGTAAGAAGGAACATTTCTGAAATCCATCTTCTGACTTTACATACGTGTTAAAAAAAAGCACAAGCTGACGATGGTCACTTTGATAGAGGTAGCTTGGGTACTGATTTCCCGTTTCCCGGGCCCTTTCTACTTTCCGTTACATCACAATCTACTTAACTGATTGGAGAAATCAGGTTTTTCCTTACTTTCCTTTCTTTCGAGGGTCTATAGCAGCTCCGCTCACGCAGAGATGGAGAGAGAGAGAGAAATATAGAAAGTCAATGGATTCTTACGGATGATCATACAAAGTTTGTCTCAAGGTGAGCCGATGGGTAAGTGGTCAGCATGCTGACCTCTTAAACTGAACATTCCCAAGTCGCGAGTTCGAATTCCCATCGAGCAATGTTTTTCCGAATTTGAATTGAAAATGTTAATTCGGAAAATAAGCATTGCTGTCAATAAGGTTCGAATTTGTGGCGGCTATCGACATCTGTCGGTAGTATTCGGCACCGTGAATGATCGCGTGAATGATACGTGAGGTTGTGTATGGATAATGTTGACGTTTATGTCTTGTCGTCCTGTGAGGGATGATTCGAGAGCTTGCTAGTTGAACCGCAATGGTATAGAAGCGAGTAAAACTGACCCGTATCTACGTCTCTAAAGTTTTGCTTCATCTGTAAATAACAAAATAATACTACCAATCACTCCCAAAATCCGGACGATTATGCTTCAACTATTCGCAGACCGGAAGAAGAAGAAGAAGACTGCTCCTAATGAGTTGAAGGAGAAAGAGACCGTTGATTCATTCTTCCACTTCTAAATGATCAGAATGCAAAAAGCTAAGAAACAAAGAATCATAATTGTTAGAGAACTTTGACGAATGTCTCATTTTTGCAATTTCACCAATTTTATGTTTTTCTTTTTTGTTTGTTTGTTTGAAAAGTTCGGGATATAACGCAGATTTTAGTCCCTGCACTCTGCACATGTCGGTACGTGACCGAGTATCATGTCGGAATTAAGACGCATGACTTCCCTATTAGTTACATATTTAGGCTATAGTATGTTATACCACTAATGCACTCCAGCACTGTTCTTATCGTAAAAATAAAAAAAAAAACATGGTGCTCGGTCACTAACGATTCTCCAAGGCAAGGAGCTTCATCCTCGCTCCATATAGCAAATTTTAGAGAAAGTGTAGGTTTAGCGCATTGTGCTTCTAAATGCACCGTTGCCTATATATTACAATAAGTAAATGCTTTTTGAAAAACATCGCGTATACACTTTCCACCGTCCTGCGCATTGCGCGACGTTTCAGAAACGTCGTGCAACGGCCGCAAAGCTTTTCTTAACGCATTTCTTACATAGATATACTTCTTTGAAAGTTCCGAACGAGAGTATCGTCGGAAAACTTTGAGCGCCAAAATGCTCGGCATTTGCAAATAACAACAGTGTGTGTGCGTGTGTGTTACTCGAGATGGCGAGCACAATAAGCCAGCTCTTTCTGTGGTTACAGCACCTGTACACTGCAGCAGATACCATAGGAGCGCTCTATAGGAACCCCCTCAGGCAAGCTGTTATCAACCGTTATAAGCGTTTGCATAACTTTTTGTGTTTTTTCTTCTTTTTTTTTTGATTTGCTCAACATTGCCTGCAATCGGTACTACTCCGGACCGACGGGAGCTGATGTACCTCGGCCGCCGATTGGAAACTATTATTCGCTTTGTCCAATAACACGAAAGTCACCAGGAGTACGGTTTTAAAATCCTTGCTGTGTACGTCTATTGTAGTGCGTGTATAACCCTATATATGACGAAGACGCAGTTCTTCGCACGCTGTGCATAACAGTTGATACAGTTTGACATAGCCTGTGCTACTCTCTCTCTCTCTCTCTCTCTCTCTCTCTCTCTCTCTCTCTCTCTCTCTCTCTCTCTATCTATCTATGGTCATATATATCGTAAGCATTTCAAGCTGTATCGAATACAAACAACGTCTCTCTCACTCTGCTCGTATTCATATGTACAATCTAACTATACACACGACGGACTAGAGGACACGCATCATCCTTATTCGCGACAGGGAACAACACGAAACAGAAAATCGCTCGCTTACTAAATCTCATTAACTTCGCAATTTCTCCGAAAACACACACAAATCGGTTCAACCCCCCCTGGTTACTCGTGGTTACTCGTTAGTCTCGTCGATAGAGATTTTTTTCGTGTAAATAATAAAAAGATAAAAGTGCAATCAGGGTGTGGTTATGGGTATGTATATGTTGACGTCACTTACGTAAACTTAGCGGGCACGTGTGGCGGATAGTGCGTTTCGGTCAACGAAATGCGAAGCTTACGCCAGGCGTGCCCGAAATTGTAATTGTCGCACTCATTAACGCAAGCTTGATCTCCTTCGTTGCTTTGACTGTTCTGCCGACTCTATAGTCAATTGTTGTCGATGCGTACACTGTATGTTTTGCATTCTTGTAACAAGATTTACTTGTTCGTCTTATGTTTGTAAAGTAGTCCTTTTAGAGTGTTATTATATAAGATTAAAAAAAAAAAAAGAAACCACACGAGATCGATGCGCAGTAGCTGATCATTTGGCACCGCTATTTTGAAAATATTTGGCTTACCTTGTCGAAAAGCAAGTCGCTTTGCTGCTCTTTCTTTCGTATTTCGCTGCACATTAAGCATTATTTCGGGCCATCAATTTTTGTACGGAGTGCAAAGTCCACGCGATCAAGTCAATCGCTACCAGCCGGGATGGTGAACGTGGAAACTGAATTGCGGCGGAGGCTAAAAGAAAAAGAAAAAGAAAAAAAAAAACAGAGAAAAAAAGATTTGTTTGTTCACCTTTTAACGGTATCTTTTAACAAACTTTCAGGTATCTAAAGTCTCTCGCTGAGGTTTAAGCGTCGGAGCAATGGGAATTACACGATTAAAGATTTGCTACCAATTTGTTTTCAGATGGTTAAATAAGAATTGCCATTACGCAGTAGAATGTTTGTCACTTAGATACTCATGTGGTTCGTAGAGTAATAAACCTTTTATGAAAACTCAGTGGACTGAGAGTAAAGATGCATTAACCGTTTGGCAATTCGTATTTAGAATGGATGTGTTGGAATTAAAATTGTCGAGGAGCCACGGCCAACAGTGTCTGCTTATTGTAAAGAATGTTGTCGCACTGCTACACGCGCGTACGTTAAGTTTCGCCACGAGACATTGTAACAAGTGATTGTAAAAAGTTTGGCTTTGGCTCCTCGCGTATATCTCTAATTACACCACTGAAACGCACACTGAACCATGCAATGGCAGAGTGGCGTTGAAGCATTGTAATCGTGTCAAGTGTGCTAATGCGGTTGTGTCTTGTCTGTTGTGTCGTCAGCAAGAGCACGCAGGCTTGAACTCCACCGAGTCCATGACACGCGCATT
Source organism: Trichopria nigra (assembly GCA_030522945.1). Taxonomy (NCBI): domain Eukaryota; kingdom Metazoa; phylum Arthropoda; class Insecta; order Hymenoptera; family Diapriidae; genus Trichopria; species Trichopria nigra. The sequence goes on along the minus strand of JAPYZR010001285.1, from coordinate 9,545 downwards.
GATAAGCGATGATAATATCGCCCGCCAGTCTGCCCTTGGTCCTGTCCAATTGGGGTACGTACCTAGAAACATCCTTGACTTAGAGCACGATCTCCAAACTCCTATACTCCGAACCTTCAATAACAATGTCCGGTTCGTAAGAACTTTCCTCACTAACTGCACGTAACTCACAGCGGGTATTACGCATAGATTATTAACAGTCAAGTACCCGCGCTGCTTTGGATCTTAAGCTCCGATTCCAGGATTATAATCGGATGGCGCAATAACGTTATTGTAAACGGGGAATTTATGCACTTTGGCTCCGACACTACTTTCGACATCAACTTTGCTTAAGTTCCTGACTCACCTTTTTTAATAAGGATATATACCATATGTGCTGGCTATATGACGCGCAGTCTAAAAGACTTTCAATGCGCGTGCGACTCGGATTCTTTCACCGATAACAATCGTGTATACGTTTCTTTCGTTTTTCAGATTTATCCCTTGCTCATCTGGCGCCTCCGTATTTTCTTACTAATGTAATACTCTTGTTTTGTCTGTGTTTGAACAATTGCGTACAACTATTCATGGGTTCTGTATGTAGTCTGTTGACATTATATTGAGCAAATTTGCATGCAGTAAGCGTAAGTCCGTAGAGGTTTCGATGTTTAGAATGTCGATGATATTTCAGTCAATGGAAATTATTCGAAGAGTCAATCAACCGTACATCGAATGTACACTATCAATCGTCCGCTTCGACGTGAATCATTAATTAGAAGCTGAAGCAACTGAATTTAACTATGTCTTCGCAATTAACTTCCATTTGCTGAAACGTATATACAACCGTGAACGGTATAAGAATTTGGCAAAAACTAAATTGGTATGTCGTAAGAGCAATATTTTTGTTATTAGTAATTCACCAGGTAGACAGTTTAGAACTGTGTGTTGTTTATCGCCGTGTCTAAAATGCCCCACGATACGGTAACGTCCAAACGTACACATGAATCATTTTCACGTCTATCTAATTTTTTGTTGTTTTTTTTTTCATTTTAATTTTCATATTCCGACGAAAAAACAAAACAAAACACATCATTCCTTCTATTGAAAACTCGCTTTCCAACACTTTCCTCTTTTATAAGAGATGACCTACACTTCTCTTCACATTTCTGTATACAATAGACACGACTTATATTTTCTCAGACAGCCTTACAGATTCGATGAACCACAATACAATACACTTGATCCACAGCACAAGAGATTCGCTTGTACAAGTTTGTACGAAGGTGTGGATAAGTTTTGCTTTTTTAACAATTGTCTTTATTTATATATTTTGGATGTGTGTTTGACACTGCACTTGATTTAGCGTTTGATAATGTTTATACTTTGAACGAAGTGATAGAAATCGGTCATGAAATTTATCCATACCGCCTGGGTTTGTTTGCTGTTGTGTTTGTGTCCCCCTGTAGATTTGCCAAGTTGATTGCCGTTACCGAGTCTCTTCTATTCTCTAACAATGTCAGTAACAAGGTACGTAAACGATCGCGACCGCTTCAGGATCTTCAGGCGTCTTCGATCCGGCCGGTAGATTGCATTTTACCACGTCTGTAAACTCTAACCCGCCGTAGGTTCTCGGTCTTTTCATTGTACTTCTCTTCCTCGTACGTTGACGTGAATAACACTATGTCCCTTTATTAATTTAATCGATACAGATTGAAAAGTTGTTCGAGCATACTTTATTAACAGCTCGTTTTACCAGGTGGATTGTGAGTCCGTGACTGTACTAGCCCTGATGAATTGCAAGAACGGTAACATTTAGACCTTAATTTATATTAACTGTGAGACGTATTCCTCTCCCTTAGTTAGCTAGGATCCTAAACTCACATCCGACCGCTGAATTTTCAACGAAGCAGGCACCTTAATGATTTTTCTTAACTAACTAGCTTCGTCGCTGGAGTCATACTTCGCGAAAGGATTCCCGCTTTCGAACGCATGCTGTGGCGCGCCTGCAGAGGAAACGTTTTCCTCAGACAAGCCGAAATCGAGGCGCCGCTGGAGGATCCATCAACGGTAAGTGCAGCGAAAAGCGCCTCGACGCGTCAATCGAGCGAACTCGTCAAATTACGATGGACATTGTTTTCTCGTTTTTTTTTCAGGGGGACCAAGTCTACAAATCCGTGTTCATTATCTTCTTCCAAGGTGATCAACTGAAGACTCGCGTCAAGAAAATCTGCGAGGGATTTCGAGCCACCCTCTACCCATGCCCGGAGGCACCGGCTGATAGACGCGAGATGGCAATGGGTGTCATGACGCGTATCGAAGACTTGAACACTGTAAGATTGCGCTTTCAATATTTCCAAGTATCTTACTTATTCATTCGACCATAATTTGCATTGTTGTTTATTTACATTTACGTAATATTGAATGGGTTACTGAAGATTTCCAAAATGTATACAAAAACATGGCCAGTTCTTTTGGCGTCGTCGAGTCCCTGCTAAAAATCGAAGTGTACGCGGAAGTGTACACTGGTCCAAATTACAGTTATGGTACATCTTAGATATACACTTGAAGGGCGTTTGGGATGTACTACATTTCCCGTACATTCAAATGTTCACAAGGGGTGGTAAGCACGCACCCAAGAAACACGGAGCCCCCCAAATAGCTGCAAAAGAGCTGCGGTGACCAAAATGAAGCCATTTTTCGCTGCGGCAGCGTCACCGCAGCTATCGGTGTTACTTGGGCAGTGTCGATTTAAAAGTACAATAAAACGCAAGTTACGCAAAGTACCATTATTAGCTCGTTCCCTGGTAAAAATGGCAAATTCATTTTAGCCATACACAAAAGTTTACGTAGAAATTTCTTGAAATCACGACAAGTTCGAGGAGCGTTTAAGCCGATGGAAACAAAGCGTAAAATTAAACGTATCGTAACGCAGGTTTTAGGACAGACCCAAGATCATCGGCACCGAGTACTCGTGGCCGCCGCGAAAAACATCAAGAATTGGTTCATCAAGGTGCGCAAGATCAAGGCCATTTATCACACCTTGAATCTATTCAATCTGGACGTCACGCAAAAATGCCTGATAGCCGAATGTTGGGTGCCGATCTTAGACATAGAGACGATTCAGTTGGCACTACGTCGTGGAACGGTACGTAAATAATGACGAGCGGAATTTCACCAAACCTTTAACGTATACCTTTAAGGTCCTTTAATGTACGGGTTCATTCGTTTCAGGAGCGAAGCGGGAGTTCGGTGCCGCCGATTTTGAATCGAATGGAGACGTTCGAGGATCCGCCGACCTACAATCGCACGAATAAGTTCACGAAGGGTTTTCAGGCATTGATAGACGCTTACGGCGTGGCTTCGTACAGGGAAATGAATCCGGCACCTTACACGATTATCACGTTCCCTTTTCTGTTCGCCGTCATGTTCGGCGACCTCGGCCACGGACTACTCATGTTCCTATTCGGCGGCTGGATGGTGTTGAAGGAGAAGCCGCTGGCGGCGAAGAAATCCGACAGCGAAATCTGGAACATCTTCTTCAGCGGCCGTTACATCGTTCTACTCATGGGGATGTTCTCGATGTACACGGGTTTCATATACAACGACGTCTTTTCGAAATCCCTAAACATCTTCGGTTCGAACTGGATCGTACAGTATAACGCCAGCACATTGGAGAGCAACAAGATGCTGCAGCTGAATCCGACGTACGATTATCGGCAATATCCGTATCCGATCGGTATGGATCCGATTTGGCAGCTGGCTCGGAACAAGATCATCTTCCTGAACTCGTACAAGATGAAGATCTCCATAATCTTCGGCGTGATTCACATGATCTTCGGCGTCCTCGTGGGATTGTGGAATCACTTGTATTTCAAGAGGATGACCAGCATCACTTGCGAATTCATTCCCCAGATCGTATTTCTGACCTTGCTATTCTTCTACATGACCTTGCTCATGTTCATCAAGTGGATCAAGTACAGTGCCGTTAACGGTAAGCGATGTTACAGTACTGGTGATACTTTTAAAACTTTTAAGGGACCTTTCGTAGCTATAGACTAAATGCAGTCGTGTAGACAATGAGCGAATAAAATTTTATGTGTTTGCAGACGTAAGAGAAAGTCCCACCTGCGCGCCATCCGTCCTCATTTCGTTCATCAACATGATTCTGTTTACGGAGAATCCGGTGCTCGGCAAGGATTGCGGTGGTCCGTCTTACATGTTCGCAGGCCAGAAAGGAATTCAATATTTCCTGGTAGTTTTGGCCTTGCTCTGCGTACCATGGATGCTTTTGGGCAAACCATTCTTGATGATTCGCGACAGGAAGAGGCAACATGTGTACATGGTCAGTATCCGAAACCAAGAGTGTACTTTGTAAAGTTCTCGTATATTTGAATTTGATGGGTCGATAAAATTTAAATCATTGATTAATAGTTGAACAGCCACGGCAATGAAAACGGAGACGTCGAAGGTACCATTGGCGGTCCGCAATCTGGAGGTATGATGCAAGACGCCCATAGAGAAGAGGAAGATATGGTGGAAGTATTCATCCATCAAGGCATCCACACAATCGAATACGTTTTGGGAAGTGTTTCCCATACAGCTTCGTATTTGCGTCTGTGGGCTTTGTCCTTAGCTCATGCACGTAAGTGTTTATTTTTTTTTTGGCTTTGATACATGTGGTCATGTTTTCTTATTAGATAAAAGAATTACTTTGCGCAATGCATAAAAGTCAAACAGAGTTCGACTGATTGAAAAAGCGTTTAATGTTTTGTTTACGTGAGTGAAATTCGTAATTTGACACATTTATTACATATGAAATATAATAGAAATAAATATATAAACAACTATAAAATAAGAAAAATGAAGTAAAGTTAGTCATATTATCTATCATGCAACTTAAAAAGAATAACTACGTTGGAAGCTCTAAAAATAATAAAAACTCGTAGAAAATTGCACATTCGTATTCTTCACGATTAACAATGTTTGAAAAATATTTGTTTCAAACAATAGAATTATCAGAAGTATTGTGGAACATGGTGATGAGAAATGGACTGACGCAAGAAGGCTGGATAGGTGGAATAATGCTTTGGGCCGTCTTCGCCTTCTGGGCAGTGTTGACAGTTGGAATTTTGGTGCTCATGGAAGGATTGTCCGCTTTCCTGCATACACTTAGGCTTCATTGGTAAGGAAATTCAAATTGAACATTTTATTGAATAAGAGTTTTCATAAACTCCATTAAACGTTATGTTTATACATTTATCGAAAAACATACTGGCAATTAAGCACTCATTATCGATTATAATACAAATTTGAGTAATTTATAGTTGGAAAATATAAAGAACCTATAAATCTAAAATACACTCGATATTACGGCTAGGCTAACGTTACGGCATTTTTATGAGATAATTCATATAAAAATGATTTCAATAGGGTGGAGTTCCAGAGCAAATTCTACACCGGTACCGGCTATGGTTTTCAGCCATTTTCATTCGAAATTATTTTGGAAACAGCACAGGCGAGTGTCGAGGACTGAGTAGAGGAGCCAGAACCCAACGAGAGATCCCACTTAACTTCACAGTTTCAAAACGTATACAATAGTCAATCGGAAAATACATTTTTACTTTCAAGAACATGGTCGAGAACATAAACAATCGAGTTTTGAAGAAGTCATTTGATAAAGTAATACTCCAGAATGTAGATCACTAAAAGTTTCGGAATGTAGAAACTCATTATCTTATCTCTTGTTGAATGGTTCTGTTTTCTTAATATTAAATAACATATCGTCAAATCCTCAATCCTGTCTATTGGTAGTTTGTAAATGAATGAAATTGTATTTGTACAGATGTAATATTTATTTCTATACATTTTTCGCACCGTGTGCTTAATGATTTTTCTTATACATTCAATGTAACAATATTATTAGTACACGCCATTCACGTGTAATTCAGTTGCATAGAATTAGTCGTAGATAGTTTGGAAGGCACAAAATACATGTATAATCACGCCGCATAACGTATAATTATAATACGTCACGTGTTTCGTCAATCTCACATTTATTAATCCTGTAAAATATAGCAGAGATGTCTGTCGCCAATGTAAAATGGATTGTTTTCATTGGCCCGTATCCTATTGTCAAAAATAAATAATGTTGTCAACGTTTTTAAAACCTTCGATGTGACTTTTTTCCATCCTACATCAACGACTCCCACGATGAGATATAGTTTTGTTAAAAATAATAAAAGTATATATATAAAAACGAAGAAATAAACTTACAAAGTGGAATCCGGTAGAACAGCGTGTTTTGAAGGAAAAGACACGAATTTTTGCGTTTGCGTCATAAGGCGATACTCCCACCACGAGCCTATCAGAAGCCAATCGCGAGTCGTCTCTTATCACATAGTGATATACATAGTGGAAACTGGAGTTTTCGTGGGCCAATTCGAGCCGCTTCGAACTTACTTCGTTTCGCGAGACGACATTTCCTCCAGTCGTGTTTCTCCCGCCAAGTTCGCCGTTCACGTCTCCTGTCGCAGTGCCTCTCACTGTCTCTCTCGTTCGTGCGCGTTCCACGTAACTCCCTCTTTATCTGTGTCATTTAAAAAGCTGAGAAGACCATGGCAGAGAAAAAAACCGTCTCGATCATCGGTTCCGGCAACTGGTGAGTTTTTCACCCCGATTTTCTACCACGATTCTTTCACAAAGTCCGAAACATCTTGGTCCAGAATTTTGAAAAACTCGCGAAATTCGAGGTTATGTTCGCCACTTTCCCTTGTCGGAGGGGCAGTTTTTCAAAATCGTCATATGTACATATTGCGTTTCGTCCGAATTGATGATCGATCCGAAAAGTGAAATTTCTATAACAATTCCACGAGTTTTTAAGAATCTTGCAAAAATTCGCAATCGGGCATTTTCGATTTTCAGCGAATTTTTGAATATGGATTTTGTGCGGGCAATTGGAATTCGAATTTGTTCTTTTCCGTCGTCGCTCGATTTCGTTTTCTCTTTTTCCATGACATTGTTGGAATATTGACTTACGAATGTATATATATACTTACGAAATTTCATGTTTTAATTTCGAAAAACTCTCTAGGTTTTTAATTTCTGTCAATTTCGAGAAACTCAAAAAAGCAAAAAATTTTTTAATTGTTATGAAATTCATTTATTTTTAATATGCCTGATGACAAAAAGAGTATATAAAGACTTTCGTCGTTTACTTCAAAGGCTTTACTCGTTAATACACTGACATTGTGTTAGAAAAATTCCTACAATATTCGATTCATTTTAAAATTCGAAGGTTCGCCATTTTGAAACTCAAAAATTTAAAAGGACGTGATTCAGCTTCTAGATTTACATTTGTTTATAATTTTATTTTTTTAATCGGAATTAACATTAAAAGCAAAATTTTATTTCGTAACTGTTTATATACGCGTTCTTAATTTCATACATATGGTCGAGAAACTTTCTATTTTGAGTTTTTCGGATTTTGGAGGCTAATAACGTCATTGGTTGCGGCCTTGGCCTTTTCCGTCGTTCGGTGTACATATATATACATATACGTTTCGGTTCAATATTTTAAAACTGTCCGTCTTCATCGGTTACGAAATGCAATTAAGGAAAAAATGTAAATTCATTTAAAAATTCATTATTTGACATGCGTGAATTGTCGAAAATCAATTATTGCTCGTGACGTAAGTGACAATTATTTTTTCTGACATTGTTGCTGACAATTCGTACAAGTATAATTTTTTAGCACATTTATGAAAAGCAAGTTTTTTTTAGGGGATCCGCTATTGCTAAAATTGTTGGCTCAAATGCGGCAAAGTATGACACCTTTGAAGATAGGGTCACGATGTACGTATACGAAGAGATGATCGATGGTCGAAAGCTCACAGAAATCATCAATGAAACTCATGAGAATGTCAAATATCTTCCTGGTCATAAAATTCCTGATAATGTCGTAAGTATATTATAATGATGGGTGGTGATCTTTCTTGTTTAATTAATTCAATTTAACGTAGAAAAAAATATGTGAATTTTTGCAAAAAATAACACGAAGAACATATTCAAAAAGTTCGGTTTATGAGATAAATATTAAGATTTTCATGTACAATTGACATTAAGAAACACACCAGCTGTTGTGTTCTTCTTACAAATTTTGTTAAGGTTGGCATACTTTGAAGAAATATGAACTAGAAGTGTCGGAAGAAAATCTTACAATAGAGTGCAGCGAATGAAAAAAACTTATAATGTGTATCTTGTTACATACAGGCATAATGTTGGACATTATGTTGTACACAACATTTATCATATTACTTTGAATACATGCATAAAATATTGAGTTAAGTTTGAGTTGTTTATATTATAAAATATTTCATTCAATATAGTAATTTGGTTCGCAATACTCTAAATATTGTCCTGCTTATACGTAGCCTAAAGAATCCCTCTATAGTAAACTATTTCTCTATAAAATAATGGGATGAGGGTAATGTATCGGTATATATTCAAATAAGTATAAGATAACGAAGTACATTATTCGATAAAAAATTGAAAAGTAACGTTAGAAAAAAAATTAAACAAAAATAAAGCAAATCTTAAATTTAATAATATTAACAATCGAAGAACAATAGTGATAAAAACTAAAATGTTATTGTGTACAAAAGGAACTCGCAAAACCAAACATCGAAAAAAAAAGATAACGTAGTGCCCAAGCATAACAATAACAGAATTTATATTTTAAAGATGAAAACCGGTTTTCCGTTTTCCCTTAAAGTTTCTCCACAATCAAAACATATATTCACGGTCTGTGACAAACTCGATTTCGTATCAGGCTTTAGAAAATGATATTTTAAGACGTTATTTCGAAATTTTAGAGTGTCTTGGTGTAATGTTTTTCATTTTTTTTTGGAGTAAATTTTAATATATGTATTTGATAAATCAAAATATGCATTTTTTAAAATTCAAGGAAATTTTTGATGGATCGAAGTAGTGTTTAATTGATTATTTAGCGGTAATTTTATCGATGATTATTTTTTTATAAAATTTTTACGATCCGATTATCAGTGACATTTTACAATTTTCTACTTGTTTTATATTTATTTATATATTTATTTATATATTATATTTATTTATTTATTTATTTATTATATTTTTATTTTATATATTTATATTTTTATTCACTGTTTGTTCATTTCAATTCCTTTTTTATTGTTATATTTTACTTACATAAAATGTTAATAAATTTCATATATTCCACAATTATTTAAACATTTAAAATGTAAAAAAAATTTTTAAATATTTTTCATGTTAAAACTAGGGGCTTCGCCCCTGCGGCCTTCGGCCGCCAACCCCACCAGGGGGCTCCGCCTCCTGGACCCCCGGCGCGCTTCGCGCGCAGCTCGCAAGATTGTCCTGATTCGGCCCTTCGGGCCTCAATAACTATATAGGCTTCGCGACTCAGCACATAATTAGTTACACGTATACAAATATAATTACAATTTGATCTGCAATATAAGTTGCAAAATGTATAACTGAATCATGTTTGATATCAGCATGCATTAATTACTATT
>JAPYZR010001284.1:0-31868 GCA_030522945.1 Trichopria nigra | reverse complement strand
AATTCGTCTCGAAAAGACCTTTCAAATGAGCCCCCACTCGACCCATGTTGCCATTTAAGATATTCATCCCCCCTCGTACGCCAAGCCCCCCCTTGGGGTAGGTGGGTTGGAACCCCTTAGAAAAAATAGATTTTTTGAAAAATCGGTTCACGTATTTCAGCGATTTTCGAAAATTTTTCTCTTTCAAAAGTTACAGGACCCATTCCAAACGTTTGGTACACCCTTTATAATAAATATATAATAGGAAAGACAGAAAAAACCTTAATGACACAATAATAAACAATTGACATTTCCTTTTAAAATTTTCGCAATACTTTTAAGGTATATGTTATTCATCAATCTTTTTCATTTCATTTTAAATTGGCTTACATGCATACATACACGCAAGGAATATGCATTAAATATGTAAAATTATAATACGAAAAACAGAAAAAGCCCTAATGATATAATAATAGAAAAGTAGCACACGTGAACAAATATATTTATTGACATTACCTTTTATATTTTTGCAAAACTTTTAAGGTATATGTTATTCATCAATATGTCCTTGCATAAATATTCTGCACTATATTTACTGATAATATAAAAAAGTTAGTTATATAATCATATATGTTATGTAGTACGGAATGGGAGGGCTGGGAGTAAAAAAATCCACATAAATGGCTATAAATTGTGTAAAAATTAGACAATTAATGTACAATAAAACTGTCCAAGAATTATATGAAAAATTCTCACATTTATATCCAAGAATTGTCTAAACTTAATGCCTATTTTTTAGACAGTAAAAAAGAATATCAGACAAAAAATGTCTAATAAATGGCTGCAATTTCTACCAGGGTTATTTAAATTTCGTATTTGTAATTATTTCCTTTCTTGACTCGACCACCCTTCTTGGTCTTAGGACCAAATAGGGAATATTTAATTGGGGGTTTGTCGAAACTCTTTGAGCTTCTGCAAGTCCTGTCCGCCGGTAACTCTTCGGAGCTGACTGGACGTGACAGTATATATAAATAAATTACATATGATCAAATTAAAAAAAAAAGATGCAGCAATATGAATATTTTCCATTATTGATGAATAAGATGCGTTTGAGATACCTTGACAAATATCCATCAAACTGCAGAATAGATTCAATCCTTATTGTCCAATGCCTAACATGCGCATCGCAAAAAGCTATACTGACAATAGGCTACAAATTAATACTCAACTTACTTTGTTATTTTCTAAAGGCAGTAAACTATTGTCAATTAATAATTAGTTTCATTTTCACCAAACGCCACTCTTTGTTACCATATTTCACATCCGAAAGTGTAACTATAATAAAAAATTTCTAAACTTATATATTTATATCGACAAAAGGAAAAAACAAAAAAACAAAAATCTAAAAAAAATCTAAGAAACATTTTCTGACTTATCGACAGTTGGAAAAACCACACAACAAAAAATTGTTTATTGAAAATTCAATCACCACGTGCGTTTACAAAGGACACAAAAGACCCGCCGTCAATAACGTGTACAACATTGTTATAGGCTGGCAAAGCACTAATACTCGTGAATTCGTTGTGCAGCTCGGATTTCTTATTCTTTCTTAGACAGACCAAAAATATTCCGCTACCCTTCGTTGTGTACGCATTCATTTTTTCGCAATTCATTTTATGCCTTTGTAATTTTTCCTTCGTCGAAATGTAATGAAGACATCGAATACAAATATTCTTCTTGCGTTTATCTTTACTGCATTGAATACCTACAAGGCCTGATAAATTTTTTATCCAACAATAGTGGTGTGCGATATTCTGATCACTATTGTTATCATTAGACGTAAAGAGCAGATTGACGTGGCTCGCCTTTTCATTGCTGGTTAAATGTACTGGTAACACTATTCTTTCTCTCCTTTTATTCAGGTCAGTCAGGGTAATTTCTACACGGGATACTGGTGATTTATCGCTAATCCTGTATTGATTCGATTTTGGAATACTGAATCGACTTCTTGAATTTCGATGTCAACATTGTTGTATGCCTCTGCAGCATCACATATTATTTGCTCCAATTCTGGATGCAGGAATTCCATTCTCGCATCATTATCATTGTTGTGATTTTCCAGCCGCGATGTTTTTAGTTGATTTTATATTGATTAGAAACGTCTTTCTTTGCGTCTGGCATTTTCGTAATTTACGGACAATGATAACAACGAAAACAAAACAACGTAACAACAATAATTGTTATATGTTCTATTTTTGATTGCTCTATTTTCCTTTGGAGTATTGCTGTTATTTTACTTTCCCTCCAGGTATACATATATTTTACTTTTTTTATATACAATTGATTTACTTACTGAAGAGGGCCTTGAACCTAGGCCGAAAATTTTATATACTTATTGATATTATTGTTTATTGTTTTGGGGTCATTGTCCCAAACAATAAGTATACTGACCGCTACGCTTTCAATTTTTAATTTGATTAAACTAAATACGGTCAAGAATTATTTATTAATAATATATTTAGAGAATTTATTATTTATATGTAAACCTATCCCGACCTCCCCTCCTGGCCCTTCAGGCCGAATCGGGAAAATCTTTTTTTGTGGATATTTAATTGATATTTTGATCAATGCCAGAAGCAGAGGCTGAGAGCAAGTGACTAAGAGCCCGAGAGATTAGAAGAGTCGGAGATCCGCGGGTGTAAGAGAACACGAGCGTAAGAGAGCGAGCCCTTCATGCTGCATCTTTTTATATCTCCGTCCCCCTTCTTCTTGACTTTGTCCTATGCTTTTCTGGAAGGTTCTGGAACGTTCTGGATCGGAGGAAAATCAGGCTACCTGGAGTCTCGCTTCTAAGCATTGTTACCAGAACATCCTCCTGTGGTCTCCAGCGAGTAAACCAACCATCAAACGACCCAAATTTTATAAGGAAAGGTGAAAGAAAGATTTAAAAAAAATCTAAATATAAAAATGTAAAACCATTTTTGTAAACTTTTATTCATACCAATATCGACCCCCCCCTCCAGGCCATTCAGGCCGAATCGGGAAAATCTTTCTTTTAGGATTATAAATTGATCTTCTGATCAATTATAATTCTTTGTCCATTCCTCTTCCCGGGACGTGGCAGGGATATCGATGGATGGGCTCGGCTACAGGATACCATGCGGTATCCTCTGGAATTGGGAGTCGTGGATCGGGGCGGTACGTGATTTTTGTAAAATCAGGGACATAGCATCGAACTATCGTATTATTCATTATTTAATGTACAATCTTACTTGTAATTGGAGTTCCCCTAACAGACCTCGACCGTCCTATATTCAGACGTTTAAAGTTCTTTGGTGAGGGAACCTCGACCGTCCTATTCGGATCTGTTCCGATGATTGGCGCAGCAAAATTTGGCGCAGCCGGTAGGACGAACCCCGAACATCTCCTCGAGATTTCAAATTGCACCAGTGGGGAGCTTCAGGTTTAAAAGGAGAGTCCCGAATACTACAAAAGGCTGCAATTAGAGAGGAAGTCAGGAGAGCTCTAATGCAGGAAACAGAAAAAAGAGATTTAAAATTGGAAACATTTAAAGAGTTCGGGCTTATCCCAGGCCATTACAAAAAGAAAACCATAATCAACTTCCTGTAAATCCGAACTCTCATGTACCCACTTACAACGATACTATTGAAGATGAAGATACTCGAAATCCTGTTCCCCTAGAAACACTTTCAATACAGGCCTTCGAGTTTTTAAATCATTTACAAGGTTAAAACATTACAGCGATATTTCCATGGGAATAATGAAAATAATTGGTTCGACCGGTAAAGGATTAGGCAAAAACGAAGATGGTATGTTAGAACCCATTCTCGTTAGTTAGGTTTATATAGTTATAAGTTTGACAGAAAAGGAGTAGTAAACCAAACTAAAGTCACTGAAATAAATCTTAGCGATACTTATCCCTCCGTATATTCACTAAATTCACTAAATGGACTCGGCATCGACCACCCTAAATGGAGGATCCTTTGGGAACTTATGAGTGCAGTAAAACCCATCACCCAATTCAACGAAGTCATTAAAATCTCGCAGCAAGAAAAAATAACTTTAAACAATGCTACGCCATCCGAATATTATGGTTTGTTCTGGAAGGTCGCGTTCCCAGCGCTCACCGAAATAGGAGATTACCTTAGGAACAAAACATTCAACCATGTAGAATTTCAACAGATGATCTTTATGGGTTACTAATGTTCAAAGGATTCCCATCCTATTTATATTCCTAGACGAATCAGCACTTAACCAGTTCAGACAAACAATGCGTTAAAAAAGCAAGATCCACACTAGATGTCCACTCTTTAGAACAATTCCATCCAATAGACCACATCCGCAACTCTAATAAAAACCGCCGTTTTATCCTATTGCGTTTATAACATTAACCCTCGGTTAGGTAGAATTAGTTTCACCACTATTACATTCGCAGGTTGTAATTGCGTAGGAGCAACCAGTATCTTGACGTTTTCCTCCTCTTCAACGGGAATATCTTACAATATTTTGATACCGCAAAAAGTCCGACAATACCTTAACGAACCTTAAGCATCTTTTCTTTTTTCTAATCTAATTTTCTTTTTTTCAGATAACAAAATGAACACCGGGAGCACTATTACTTACGTCGCCGAGGACAAACCCCGAGCACCCACAATACGCAAAACAATTTTTGCCCGAAATCATCTGGAGCTACTGAGAAAAAGGGATCAGAATCTAGAAACCTTGACTTTGAACCCATTTTCTCTGAATCTGGACTCTCATGTCTATAACGATATCGAAGAAGAGGATAGCCCTACAAGGAGAGACTTGAGGAAGGGCCCCGAGAGGGAGACCTTTGAACTCCGTCCTGAAGTAACTGTTTACCCTGTAAGGCGTTCAGAAGCGCAAACAGGAGAGCATTGGGATGAAGAAATTAATGCTTCATCCGAAACTGAGTTAATGCTGGAGAGGGCGACATTAAAAGAGGTAGTCGATCACATCAAGAAGTGGAAAGCAAGAAAGAGACCCTCTTTAGTAGATCCGGAAACCACGTCACCCACCACACCCGACGCTAAATCCATACCAAAGACTCAGCTTACTTCCAAAAGTCAATTTAATAAAAAAATGTATGAGATGAGACGTAAAAAAAAGGACCTTTCCTTGTTATCCTCCGATAATCTTGGTTTACTTCCGAAAGAATCCCCAAACTTTTGTTACTTCTGTGGTTTAGAACTTGTACAATTTAATGAACTGTTATCCGGCTGTAATTACTGTCCTCTTTGTGGCACTAAAGTGTAATTTAGATAATAGTTGCCATACTACCTTTTATTATTATTTTTTTTCTTTTCTTCGCAGCTTGTAACATGCCGAAAATATTATTGCCTATGACTGAGAAACATCCAATCTACTCATAAACAGCATATCCGTCAATAGCATTAAGGAGTGTACCGCCCAGTTTCACAAATACAAAGCAGTGGCACTTACGTCATGGTATTGGAGATCATACATTCGCCCAAGAATTCGTATAGAGTAAAAATCTCTCGAGAAATCCTCCCATGTGGAAAACAACTAATAGACCAAGGAAATCGTGTAGAATACCTCTGGGATATCACCAAGGACCAGCGTTCTATGATGCACGACCAAAACCAACACCAAATTTTTAATATCAGCCTAACGGGCTTTAAGAAACCCGACAGCAGTTTCTCACATAAATCTTGGGGAGGGTTATTGACAACCCTGACTGATTCATATGGAACGCGGTCGAACATAACAGCTCGAGTAAAAATCACGAAGTATCACTCGCCAATTTTCCAGCAATACCTCAGATCCAAGAGCGAAAATTACCTTTATCCGATGGCACACGTTGTTCCCTCGACATTGGTTCATGCATCTCTTCTAATCGTCCCACAAGATTCCTGTCAATTGGATTAATTTCGAATCTTGTATGAAGGACAGGTCAACAAGTTGGTAGACACGTCAGGAGTCAACATTCACGTCACTAGATACCACATTCGCCCTCATCTCGTGAATGATTTCAACCATTTGCGGATTTCAGTTAATAGCCACTGAACAACCAAACCTCTACATTTTAGAAAGTGAAATTTTCATTTCAATTTAACATAACAAAACCACCCGCAATAGATTTCTTTTCAATCGCAAGTAACGGAGTATATATGGAGAAACATGCACGAACCACACCTAACGATATGTATGTACAAGAATGCGTTGATGTACTATTGTCGACAGGAACAACAACAGTTGCAGTCTCTACAATTGATGGCCATAACTCACCCAGAGGCATTCGCACGTATACTATATACGGAAGACTCGGTATTACTGTCGTGCTCACTGGAGAAACAGTCGGTATTATTCCTGTGGAAGTAGTTCGGCTGGATACCAAAAGATGCCATCAAGAACTACCCGTTAACTACACCGGAATCTTAATGTTACGTACACCTCGGCCTCATATTCTCAAGAGATACGGATATGAAGTACCTTGTAGTACACTCACACAACAGATGTTCCAAATCAATGGGGTATAGTACAAGTCGTTTCCGACTTTCATTCAGGGCGAAAATCCCAGTGTTATGAAGATGCTTGGTCATATACCTCAGATTGAAACTTCTGAAACCTTAGAGACAGGGCCAACTCGATCACATTTGAAGAACATCATCACATATTCAATAAACCATCCAGCTTTGCTCAATCACCTATTGAAATTAACGATGGATAATTCAACACAGCACTTTTGACATCTAACATCTATTAGGAAACATCTATTGGATGAACAGATAATACTGAAGATCGTTCATTCCATCTGGTTATTGTTCACGAAACTCGTTAAATTGTGCCGCGTGTTACCAGAATATCCTCCTGTGGTCTCCAGCGAGTAAACCAACCAATAAACGACCCAAATTTTGTAAGGAAAGGTAAAAGAAAAATTATAAAAATCTAAATATAAAAATGTAAAACCATTTTTGTAAACTTTTATTCTACCCAATCCCGACGGGAAAATCTTTCTTTTAGGATTATCAATTGATCTTCTGATTAATTAATAATCCTTTGTCCGTTCCGCTTCCCAGGACGTGACACAACGATGCCACAGGGCTTAAAATTTTGATAGGGGAAATCGTTGACCCGAAAAGGTTTTAGTTCAGTTCGAATTTTATCTTTCGGAGGCAAGCGTAAGTCTTTGTTTTTGTGCGGAGCTCGAAAAACGAATGTTAGTCACGTACTGTTAGTTACCTTTTTAGTTAGTATAGTAGAGAGTTAGTCCTTAAGTTCGCGAAATTGTTTTGTTTCACGATTCCGGCTCGATACGACATATAAATGTAGGTGGCTTCGGCCTTAATTTTATAGTGGTGTAAGTTTCAAATTACGGATACAATAAATGGTGTTCATTCTTCGTTCTTTTATATATGAATCTAATAATTTTCTGTGTATTTCCCTGGTTCCTCCGCAGATATTGGACATGTAACTCCAATTTCTTATGGTCGCACACATGAAGCTGATGGTATTAGTGAATATAAAAAAATAATAGATGCTACAATCATCAAAGCAGGATTTTTCGTTAACAATAAATATCCTGACGTCGGATGCAGTCCAGATGGACTTGTTGTTAAAAATTGTAAAGTGGAAGCTTTAATAGAGGTCAAGTGTCCTTCTAAATTACAAGGATTTTGTCTCCATTAGACGAACATAAATTGCGTAATCCAAGAGGTATAATATTCTTAGGCCTTTTAGGGTACCTTTAGATAATTTAGTTAATTTAAAATGAAATCATCATTTTCAAATTCAGTTCAGTCTGGCAATATTAGAAATAGAGTACTGCGATTTGGTAGTGTGGTCAAATGTTTACGTCAACTTCTGCAACAATATTTGCATCCAAATTTCCTTTTGGATACCTATTATGAAAACTATTTATAATTTATAAATAAATAAGAAAAAATTTAAACATAACCACTTCTGGCAATAGCTGTCCCAGAGGGGGTCGAGCTCTGTACACGAAGGAATTATATTTGATTAAATTTCATTTCAGATAAAATATTTGACATAAAACTAATATTTAATATATGAAATGCTCATAATCGGTAGTATTCAGACCTAAATAGTTTTTGCACGTTGAAACTATATTTGATAAAAATATCAGTACGATTGTTATATATTTAAATTATACAACTAAGCATAATAATAATTTTATGATATTCATTTTTATTTTACAAATTATCATGGAAATGTAAGTATGGAATTAGAAATGACGCGAAGAAAAATCATTTAATAAATATTATATAAGTAAGATTTTACGTACAAGCATTTTTTCACGAACTTCTTTTTTATTTTCAGTGTTTTTGTTTTTGTTTTGTTTTATTTTTGTTTTGTTTTGTTTTTTTCAATTTTCTCGTAAAAAAAGAATTAAGAAAAGTTAGGCCTATATGAGTGTCCCTTTAACGGACCAGGCAGACGTCGTTCGCGAATTGGGTAATGACGAAGGATCGGACGATTTAGGACAATGATTCGGTAACCGACTTTAGGATGACTATAGACTTTTCGCGAAACATGGGCGTGGTTCCTCTATAAAGCCGATAAAGGCCTAGCACCGGGAGACAGTATATAGTACCCTCTGGATTCATGGTTCGCCGCGCTCGGTTACGCCCCCTAATTCCATCACGAATCGCGATAATTCAAATTGAGCAAGACTCATTGATTTCGGCACTATGCGCTTATTTTTGCTTATGAATTTACATCTACTTTTGGCTATTATGCAATTTCCTGCGGCACACATTTTCGCAGGTGTAAAAGAATCGAAGGTTCGCACGAAGATATAAATTAACTCGGTACCATCAGTTGGGATTTAATCTGAATGTTGGATACAATGATTATAGGTCTATCGGAAACGAGCCCGATTAGAGACAGACAACATGAACAGAGTGATTGCAATTTGCAATCAATGATTGAATTAAAATATAGACAAAAACTTGTTCTTGGTTGATAACTGAAATCTCGCTTGAGATGAAACAAATGAAACGAACGAAACGAAACGAATGCATCTAACGAAACATAAATGAAACAAACCAAATAAATGAATGAATCAGGTCAATAAAACAAACAAAAAATGTGACAAATATAACGAGTGAAACCAATGAATCAAGTGAAGACAAACAGAACCAATAAATACAAATAAAACAAAAATTAAAGAAACGAAACCCAATAAACATTTGGAGACATAAATATCGTCTTTTGGAAAGATGTGTTGCATAAGACATCTAAAAGATGTCTTTTAGATCTTTTAGATATCTATTCGACATTTTTAAGATATCTTGCCAGGATCGCATGCCAGATATCATGCCAGATCGCACGAAACAAATGAAACAAGTGAAATAATGTGGCAACAAAATAATGAGACGAACTAATGAAATAAAGGAAACAAAGGAAACAGATGAAACCAACGAAAAACTAAATTAAAAGAAATAAATGGAATTAACCAAACAAACGAAAAAAAATTAAACAATTATTAAGATACAAACAAAACTAAATAAAGTAATGAAAAATAAAATGAACAAATGAAAAATGAAATCATTCAAAGCAAATTAAACGGATGAACAAAAGAAACAAATGTAATGAATGAAACAAATAAACCAATGAAACGAGGGAACCGAGAAAATATAGATATCAATAAAACGAAGGAGTCAAGCATAAGGAATGAAAGTAAACGAATCAAACAAACACAGAGAAGAAAACGAGTGAAATGAAACGAATTGTGCGAATGAAACGAACTGAATAAAAGGACAAAATGAGTGAAATAATAGTTCACCATCAATATCAGGAATATTATCCTGTTCGCAAATAATTCAATCCTTTTTGTATAATTTTGTTTGTTTTTTAATGAAAATTTCGAAACAAAGATGACTCTCTTATTTTCATATATATAAAAAACTTCCGAATCTTTCTTCCATATCCAAATGATTAAAAATATCTATATGTTACAAAGATATATATATGTTAAATCTTATAAAATTCCTAATATTTTTTAGAGAAATGGATTTACCTATAAATTATTATTTAATTTCTTGCGTGTGCAGGCTTTCTTATACTGCGAGAAGAAAAGCATCAAGTCTGATTTGAAACTGTAGGTGGAATAAAAGAAATTTACATTTCCTATAACGTCGATCAAAGTGTCCAATCGACGCTAAAAATAGTACAATTACGTAAATTAAACTGTCGCTATATTATCCTTGCAATTATTCGTTTTATAATTACGATTCTCTCATTTGCATGTTTATATCATCCGTGCATATTTGTCATAATAAATAATAATTATTTCCATTATCAATCGCACTTTTATCCTATTATTTGCCGATATCATCATCATTGGATCCTTTATTCCCCACCAGGAACGAAGGACTTGATCGCATCGCAGGTTTCACCATTTATGTTTCGTTCGTTTCCAATCAGCCCTAATGGCAAATTCAGTCCCTGAATATAAGAGAACCTATATTAAGTGACTTCTCGTTACGGCATCATTGTTGTCGCATTAATTTCGCGTCACATCCGCGCAAAAATAAAATCTTATCTCATGAAAAGATCAGTTATTTTGCTTTTTTTTATTATTTATTCAGTCCTTCCGCGAATGGGAGCCTTGTAACGTCATGTTCGTAGATCGGTATCGAATCGTAAGTCATATTTTAGTCGTATAGATTTTGATGATCCAACATAGAATATTGCGCCATCGTTGAGAGAAAATGGCGAAGCATGACATCGATGTCATTGATGTATAATGGAGATATCATCACTGGAATCTTGACAATTAATTCGTCGATATATAGAACATAATGAGCCTTGAAATTTATTCGTTGAATATTTAATGTTTCAAATATTTTATACATATGCATATGAGGACATCCTGGTTTATATCTATAATTTATAAATACTTTTCTGTAAAATCATTGTTCTTATACTCGACCTTTTTAACTCCGTTAAACAACAAAAGATTTTAAAAAATGTAGTGAAATATTTCATTGCCATTTCATATTTAGTTATATAGTCGTCCAATGTGTTCTTCTCTGCTACATTATAATGATTGCATTAAAACAACAGCGAATCTTCTCCGAAATACGTGAGAACAAAACGACGAGACAGCAACCATCAGCCGACGAATGGGAGTGAACGAGATGGGACGATGTAATTATCTTTTGACCTTATAGGATTTTTTTCAGCGCCAGCTCCGAAAGGTTACGAGGTTAGATGAAAAATTGGACTTAGCAAGGCCCGAGCGCAATAATATTCATACGCGTCAGGTAGATCATGTAGCGCCATTCATTCACAACTTCCAAGCTGGAAAGTAAGCTGGGCCTTGTGCTTCTCTCAGGCCCAGATAATAGCCCAGAATAAAAGAAATTCTTCGTCATCATCCGATAAATTTGGAGAGAGAAAAAATGCGCAGATGCGAAGTTCATTAAGGGGTACAGGGTGGTGGTGGGGGTGTTGGGCGCAAATTTTAAGGACGTTCTGGAATTGCGATCGTCAATAAAGAGGTGGGGCACCGTGGAATACCGTAGGATTGCCGATGAACAAAGAATTCACATCATCGCGGTGGTGTCAGAGCGGTGGGATAAGCCATCATCTCCGGGCTAGTCATAAGTCAAGCCCCCATTGCAAACTCCATCCACGAGACTTGCACGAAAGTTCACGCGTATTTTAGAAAGATAATGGCACAGGCATACATATACATATATACGTTCGCGACGCCGAGGAGAATGGAAAGGGAACGATCTGGACCTTTTGGTATAAATGCCGGCCACTGAGCGTCGGTGGGATGCATATTCGATCCGATCTTCTCGCCTAAATAACTACTCGAAAATGCGCTACATAGTGAGTGCCGCAACAAGAAACAAAAAAGAAAACAAACACCTTTTTCTGCTTTGGATTCTGTGCTACGTTTCTCTCGATTATACAGTGACTTTCTGACGGGTTGTGATAAGACGTATCGTAGGGGGCCGCAACATTCGCAAGGGATGAAGTGCGAACTCGCGTATTGTGAAGAGATTTCTTTTTGTTTTTTTTTTTGTTTTTTTTTTTTTTTGTTTAACGGAAAAGTGTCATGTTTGAAGTGATTTTGATGATGTCGATTTAATTTGTACAGATTAGATTTTGGAAAAATATAACGCATTTTTTCTATTTTATTCAAATTTTTATTTTTTTTATATTTTATAATTATTTTTTTGTTATATAAAGTGAATGTATGTATTTACATTGAAAGTATTATATATCGGTTCTTAAATTGATAAATAAAAAAAGAAAATAAAAAAAAAAAATTAAATATGAAGTATCGCGTATGAAACTTTTTTCCATTTCTAATGGGATGGCATTTAAAATGTAAACAAATACAATTGCATTAAATTAAAAATAGAAATCTGTGTTTCTTTTAATTAAATGTGCTATCTTTTTATCAGAGTTTTTATTGTTTAAAATAAAAATCATTTATTTACGAATTTTTTTAATGTTATTTAATTTTGTTATATTGAAAATAATTTGATTTTTGTTGTTGTTTATAATATTTTCCTCCTTGTCATAATTGATTTAATAATAAGAATAATAATTAATAATAATCATAAAAATAGTAATAAAAAAAAACAATAATAATAGTAATAGTAATAATTGAAATAATAAGTGTCAAAAATTGACTTTAAAAGTGAACCAAATAATTTTTTTACATTTATGATCATTTGGATTCAATTAAGATAATTTTTAATAATATTTTCATCTTTTTTTTACATTATTATTTTATTACAAAGTGACTATTTTTATAAAATTACGTGTTATTTCTATCTTTTATATATTATAAAATAAATAAATAAATATATTATATATATATAATGAATCTTGCAGTAAGGATATTTGAAATCATTATAATTATTTTCTATTTAATTATTCCTATTTAATTTTAATAATTATATATTAAAACTTAAATATTTATTTATTTATTTATTTATTTATTTAAACAACTTTTTACATTTATTAAGAGTTTTATCGTTTGTCACATTGCAACATTTCAACAATAATTATTTTGTCATTATTAAAAAAAAATAACAATTTCAATAAACAGCGAGTTTTCCGTATTAATATTATGAATATTAACCAGCACATACGTGAAGTGAGTAGTATGTATAATAAAAATGTCAAATTTCACCTTATGAGTTAATGGTAACAATTAGAATGTAACGTAACATTGAGACTGATATTCATTGTAACGATAATTTTTCCCTGATCGAGTAAAAAAAGATTTATTATTGCTGAAGCATGTGTTTTCTTCAAGTATAATAAGTGGCTCCATTTTTGTATGATTGATTTCCTTTTAATTATTTTTCACAGTGTACCGTTGAGAAAAAATATTGGAATTCAATTATTGCAATGAATCTATAAAAATTGAAATCAAATAAAAAAAAAATGGAATCAACAGAAATTAAAGAATGTATTATTTGACAGAAGAAACGATAAAATATCAAACGATGGTTAAAGGATGCAAAAAGTAAAAATATGAATGTAGTGGTAAAGGAGTACGCGTGTGATTGCAGATTATAGTCTTCGCCGTAATTGGCAGCTGTTTCGCGCAGTACGGAACGTTCAATAGGAATTACCAAAATAAATATAATGACAATTATTACACGACCACAACACCGAGGCCTTACCAGGGGGGATTTGGCCAAGGGCAATATCAGCAGCAGCAGCCTTACAGGTTAGAAATAGCCATTATGTCTAATTACGAATTCTTAACGTGCAATGAGCAGTTTCCTTTTCAAAATATATACACAAGTGATTTCTGAAATTGTTTTTCTGCGTCTTTTATTTTTGTCGTTAATTTATTATGACAATTTTCATAAGATGGAAATTTACTTTTTTATTATGGATATTCTATCTTATATATAAATATGGAAAAATGGATAAATCTGAATTAATTTTCAATACAATTTCATTGCAATTTTTAATTTTAATTTTTATTTCATTTTAATTTTTGCGATGACGCAAAAGTAATATTATTTTTACATGAAAATGCTTCAAAATTATATTATTTACCTTATAGATTTTTATTTCCATTATATAATATAGATATTTCCTTTTTTTTCGATAATGAGATTTTACTCAATATTAATTTGTCTACAATGCTTCTTGTCTTAGAATACAATTTATTTTTTAATTTTGAATTTAACAATTTCATAGTTTGCCTTTAAAAAAAATTGTTGTTTATTCCATTACTTCTATTTAATATGTAATTTTTTACAACGTATTACGTTTATTATTTTATTGTTTTTACCGTTCATTAATGAAGTACAATTTCGCCCGTTGATGATGTTATGCAGTTAATCCTATCTATACTATGCGTTTTGTCAAATTTCTCAACTTTTCTCAACTTTTGTAAAATATTTTTTATTTTTTTCAACCTTAAGAATCATAAACTATTGTCGACTTTTCTCACCTTTTGTACGTTTCCCAAGTTTTTATTAAGTTTTGTTTTACTCTTGTTGTCATCGATGTTTTGTAAGTTTCAATTGATTCGATAATTAATAAATGTAACACATCGTCCACTTTTTGAAATTATTATTATTATTTTGTTAATTTTCGAAAAAAAAATTTTAACTTTTCTTGCCTCATTATTAATAATTATACTTATTATTATTAATCATTATATATAATAATAATAATATTTATCGCACTCACTATTGTGCTTATATTATATATATAGTTATAATCATTTTCTTTTTTTTTCTCCTTATGATGGAAAATTTGAACTTTTTTCAAGATCCTATAAAAGTAAAAAATGTGTTTTTCGACCATTTTTCGTGGCGTTCCTCGGAAAATTAAAAAATCAAAAGGAATATATTACAATACAAATGTAAAAAGGAATATATTGTAAATCTAGGGGTCAATTCTTGACGATGTTTTTAAATCTATTCTCGAAATTTCAGTCCAGAAAATTTAAGATTTCATTTACTTAAAGAGTGAACATTCACTTTTTTTGAAGAGTGACTCAATAATTTAATTTTATTTATTTAGAAATAAAGCCCCACTACATGCAACAGCGACAAATAATATATGTATAATATATATATATGATGCATATGAAATAGTACAAAATATACAGTTACAAAGAAAAACAATAAAAATTACATTTTCACTCTTATTAATTTTTTATTTTATTAATTAATTTGTTTTTTATTTTTATGAAGTAATTTGTTTATTAATTAATTAATAAAACAGTGGGATTTGACTGCAAGAAATTTAAAGAGTATATATAACGATTGCTATTCTACCCAGCTAGCATTGGAATATTTCCAGAATGTCTCCAGAATATTGCATTTGTAGACGAAATATTCTGAAGAAGATCTAAAAAATATTCTAGAAATATTCTGAAGTCATCTCATGTCAGATTTTGTAATATTCTGGAAATATTGCAAATACTCCAAGAATATTCTGGAGATATTCTGTATATATTCTATATATATTCATATATTTCATATATATGAAATATTCTGGATACATAGTATATATGTTAGATATTCTGGAGACATTCTAGGAATTTCTTTCTTATCAGCTGTTCCTATATAATGTGTAATTTTTTTTTTAAATATTCATTCAATTTTTTTATATTTCCTTTTTATCCTATGCGTTTAGTTCTGGAAATCGCCAAGATAATCGTCAATAATCAATCGGTAAACTATCGTGGGTAATTCTTCAAAAAAAAAAAAATAAATAAATAAATAAAAATTTGTTTGAATAAAGGGAACAAAAATGAAAAAAATAATAAGGTACAGAATTTTAATAAAGAACATTTTTTATTTTTTTTTCTTTGCCACATTTAAAGTCGATCTGGAACATCTGGGTTCACAAGCAATTATAACTTTTTAACTTTTATAAAGCATGAACTCCAATATAAATACATGTTTTACATCTAAAACGCACCTATATATTTATTAGACGCACTGCGCCCGAGCCTGCAATTAAAGCAGAGAGACGATCATTTGATGCAAGCCGCAATTAATAAAGATTAGATAACGAAAAATTAAGGATCACAGTCGAAAAAGACGTTCCTAGTCTTTAATATATATATTAATTAATAATTCCTGTTCACCGAGCAATGCAATCGCACAATAAATTCCAATTGATGTATATATATGATCTCACTTTATATTGCCTGTGAAGTGACGTAATGTCAAATAACCTTATAGAATGTTGATTCAAAAGGGAAAAA
This sequence comes from Trichopria nigra, assembly GCA_030522945.1. NCBI lineage: Eukaryota > Metazoa > Arthropoda > Insecta > Hymenoptera > Diapriidae > Trichopria > Trichopria nigra. The sequence goes on along the minus strand of JAPYZR010001284.1, from coordinate 15,646 downwards.
GCATTTAGCTATATAACAGAAACCCAGTTAAGAGCATCGATCGTGATCGCTGAATCGTGAAACTGCCTTCATGAAACTGCCGTGAATCGCGCTGGATTGACGATATAATAAAGGTCGTTGGCAAAAGTATAAATTCGCAGAGGATCGCACGCCGTGTCATAAATCATATCGCATTTGTACGCTATATACGGCACACGACCGTGGGTAATTTTATGCATCGAGTAATAAAAAGTCCCGAGGCCCTCCGTGAGCTTATACACGATTAATAACAATAATTTAATGCGGCTTCTTCGACAGTCCATCTTGCCTTGAATTACATCTGCAATTGGGTGATTCCCAGTAATAAACAAGGATTTAAAGTGAAAACTTGGATTGAAAAGGATTAAAATGGATTAAGAATGTTTAAAAGGGTTTAAAAATGATTAAAACGGATTAAAACAGAATAAAAATGTAATAAAAATGATAAAAAAAGAATTAAATGTTGACATTTTTTTTTAAGAGGAAGTTTTTCTTTGACGTATTGAATAGAATTGAGATTTTTAATTTAAACTTAAATTGCTTTGAATTCGTTTGAAGGAAAGTCCGCTTTATGATTTGAATTCTTGTAATTATATGCAATTTGGGCGCCATCTTTTATTCATCCAAATTCTTTGGTAATTTCTTTTTTCTATTTTTTTTTTTTTGTATATAAGAACACGCCTTATTCGGAGGATGAAATAAAATTTGAATATCTCAATTCTTTTCAATATATCGGGTGAATAAACTGAATTTGAAGAACTGAAATGTTGTATTCTGATTAAGTAAATTTAAAAAGTAATTAAAACCCGATTGACAAAGATTAAGAAGCATTCGGTATTAAGAAAATGAATCATTTTTTATCCGTTTCAATCCAATAAGTTTTAATATCTTTTAAATCTTTCATCATTTAAATATGGATTTTATTATTAATGCAATATTTTTTAAGACATAAATTGACGTCCCTTATTTTCTTTTTTTTTTTTATTAAAAACATTATTATAAATATTTAAAAAATGGATTTCTATACATTTTTAAAATATTTTATTTTCATACAAATAAAATGTTTTTAAACATTAATTTCATGTTTGAAGTGTATAATTAAAGCTGTAAATTATTATGACATTGTTAAATTCATTTTTAGTATCATTTCAGTTTATTTCTTTCATTTTATAATTGTTTTATTTATGATAAATTTTATTTGTTCAATTGTATCATAAACTCAGTCAAAATAAACTTTAGGATTAACTACCGTCTATTTTCGCGAGGATTTTTCGTATTTAAACAGTAGCCGTAATCGTAAAAACGATCCACTATCTCTTTCAGCCCCGGTAAGCACATAGCTATCAGGAATCAACAGCAAGATACCGGATCCCCAGACGGCTCCTACAGCTTCAGTTACGAGACGGAGAATGGGATTTCGGTCTCCGAATCTGGATATCCAAAGGCTGGAGGCGGTCCTGATGGACCTGCAGAGGTAATTTCTGCACAAGTGTATAATGTTTTTTTTATGCCATTCAGTCTTTGAGTTCTGTCGTTATTTTTAATTTTTTCCTTTTTTTAATTCAGAAAAATTTTTTTGATGATCTTTAACAATCACTGAAAAAAGTAGGGCACTTTAAAGTTGAAGTAACATTAATCTATTAAATATTAAATTAAATACTAAATTATCATGAAAATATTCTGTTATCATTTTCTGTTAATAATTATTCTTGGTTTTGCTTTCCATCTGCATAATTACAGTATTATAAAATTTAACATTTTAACTATCGTTAATAGACTGTGGAATTGTTAAATGTTTTTTAGTTTTAATGATCCTAGAAAATTAAACATAATTCTAAGAAATGTTACGGAATTGAAAATTCCCGAGGTATCCTAAATGATTTCAAGAAATTCTAATATCTTTAAAATTCGCCTTTTTACTCAGAAACTAAAATGACATAATTCAAAACTCAAGGAATTCAAGGAATTTTTCAGAAATTGCAGCTTTTCGTAAACAACTACTTAATTTGTATTTTGTCGTGAAGTTGAACACTTCTCAAAAATTGTAGTATCCCTAAGAAATTCTAACCTTACACGTAAATTTAAAAATTTTCCCGGAAACTAATAGATTTTTTATGAATTTGACGAATTCCACATTCATTAATTTTTACGAAATAGGATGAATTTCTATGAAAAACGAGAGCACGTCCACGAAAGTTATGAATTTCTACGAAAATTAGGAATTTCTAAGAAACGAGGAATTTCTACTAAAAAATTTGAATTACCAAGAAAATTATGAAATTCCCTGAAATGAGGAATTTCTATGAAAATGACCAATTTCAACGATTATTAAGAATTTCTATGAAAATGACCAATTTCAACGATTATTAAGAATTTCTGAAAAATTAAGATTTTTTAAGAATATTAAACATTTATTCAGGAATTATAAATCTCTAAAAAAATTATAAATTCATACAAAAATTAAGAATTAATAAAAAAAATTAAATATTACGTAGAAAATAACTATAAATTATAAATTGTAAATTTCAATAAAAATATTGCATTTCTAAAAAATTAAGAATTTCAACGACGATGCTGAAATTTTACGATAATCAGAAATGTCTTAAAAATTACAATTGTCTGAATAATTATTTATGGATTTCAATGAAAATTAGAAATTAAAGGATATTAAGAATTTTAAACAAAATTTCAACTTTCTTAAAAATGTAGAATTTAAAAACAAAAACTATGCATTATAAATAATGAATTTATAAGAAATGATAAATTATGAATTATGATATCTAAGAAAATCTTGAATTTCTAAGAAAATTAAGAATTTCTACGAAAATTAGGAACTTCTAAGAAAATCTTGAATTTCTAAGAAGATCTCGAATTTCTACGAAAATTAAGAATTTCTAAGAAAATTATGAATTTCTACAGATATTAGGAATTTCTAAGAAAATTAGGAATTTCTATGAAAATTAAGAATTTCTACAAAAATGTCAGTGAACAAAGAATTTCAAAGAATTTTCAAATGTCTAAGAAAAAAAGTTACAAACGATGAATTTCAGTGAAAACGATGAGAATTTCTAAGAAACCGAAACAAATTGTGATTCGCAGGTTGTCCAGGGCAGGTATTCGTACACCGGACCCGACGGTCAACCGATTGTCCTGGAGTACACCGCTGACGAGAACGGCTTCCACGCGTCTGGTGCCCACATACCCACGCCACCGCCGATCCCGGAAGCGATAAGACGAGCACTGGCGGTACTTCCACCCAGTAACGAGGGAGCTTACGACAGCAGATACGACGACCAGTCGAGCGGACAATACAACAACAATTACAACAATAACAATTTCAACCGACCCAATCCCTATCGCAGATATTAGCACGATAAGAGCGCGCGGTAAGCCCGAGTAACAATTCTTGGGCTGCTTCATTTTAATTCTTACATTTAATACAAGAATACGAGGTAATTTAACGAATGCTAGCACTTGACGTAAATAACTCGCTAGCTTGCGAATTAGCTCGTTTCTTTGAGAGAAAAACGCGAATCGCGCTTCCTTGCATTTATTATGTATAGTAACTTATATTTTGCACGCTTGATAATAAAATGACGAAGCTATACGCTATACTTTGCGTACGTTGTAACATATCCATGCTATATTCGCATTGTTGATGATGTTCTTCATGGGACCGTTATGAGTCAATAAATGAGAATTCATTTGTGAATTTGGAGTTGTCCTGAAATTATTTCTATTTTCAAATGAGAACCTATACGTTACCATCCACATCCGATGCCATCAACATCCATTTCCATCATCGTGATAAACTCCTAATAGTCAGAGGATTATGAAATATTTAATCCAGTGCAATCCATTTACAAAAAAAAATTAAAAAATCATTATCAATTAATTGAATTAGATCGAATCACATTGAGTGGGATTGGATCGAATTGAATAATAATTTCAGAAGAATTTGCATTTTGAGATTGTAATTAGATATAGCAATAAATACACGATCATCAGTGTCTCGACAAATCGTTTTATTGTACCAATGACAGTTGGCGTGGTTGACAATGAAAGTCATGCACAATCACGATTGTTCAATGTTTACATTTAATGAATAAATTAATGAGCGGCGGGCGGTCGAATGAAGAAGCAGTTGCAGCACGTTGCCTGGTGCTGATGAAAGCGTTGGACCGTGAACCGGCAACACTGATGATTGTTCTAGTAAATAAATTCCTCTCTTCTTTTTTATCTCGCCATTTCGGGAATAATGGACGTTGGCATTCTTTCAGCCGTTAGTCATGGCGTGTAAACGTCTCATCTTATTGCAAGTGCTCATCTCGCTGTCGCAATTCGTCGAGTCCGATGCGTTCCACAAAAGAATTGCTATTTATGAAATCAATTTTGCGTCACGTCTATATCTGTTGGCTGACGTTAGACGATCGGAAATGTCAAAAAAAAAAGAATAGGGCCGCTTCGATTTTGAAATATTCCGTAACGCAGAGTCGTAAAAAGTCAGTTGAGGCAATGGGGGCGAATGGAGCAATAATGGTTTTCGCGATGGTGTGCCGACAAGGTGAAGGTAATTATCTCGGCGAATGTTTTGAAAATGTCGCATGGAGATTGGGATATATTCGATATGTATAGTTTGTGAATTCATTGGTTGCGAATATTGAACCAGTGACCTCTTGGATATATGCATTTGGTTGTGGAAGTTGGTTGCATAATTGGTACCTTATGATTGTAACACCCCCAAATGGTCAAGGACAATGTCAGACTACACCATGAGGATGTAAGCAATTTGCATGTCATCTATTGCACCACTTTTAATCATTTATTATCCTCTCGTGTATTCCTCAAGTATTTCTTCTTCAAATCTTGTCTGCACTACTCTTTCACAGTATTAATTACAGGTCTTCTTTTAAATACATCCTCTGATTTGGAATTATCATTTGGAATTTATGAATATATAATAATAATCGACGTCTTTATTGTACAAATAAAAGAATTGTACAAAGGGCGAGACACAGCACAGTGCTGTTTTATACAGCCTGATCCAAATACATAACAGAACAATTAATAATATAAATAATGAATCAAATATGGCGGACGGACTTATAACTAATCTTATATTACGTAATAATAATATCTCTAGTAGAAAATGACACCAGTTCCTGCCTAATTTTTCTGGCCTTTACGTTAAAAGTAATGGAGTCCAGAAAAAATGGCCATAAACTAATGGTCTTATTTTCTACTAGGGATAATCTGTATTTGATAGGACTACATTAAGTGCGTTATGCCGCTATCAGATGCAAAAAGAATTAAAAAGAATTAGGTGTCCTGAAAATTGAATTGAAGACAATAGGAAAGTATTCAAAAGTATTCACTTGTTTTCTAGCCTGAATTCTTCTGAATTCTTACCCATTGTTCTTAATTCAATTTTCAGGACCTCAATTCTTTTTCGTTTACTGGGCGGATATTGGAAAGTAAAAGAAATAAGAGACCAAACAAAATTTCTTCCACTTCCCAGCGTCAACAGCTTATCATAGAGATAACGTGGAACTTTATAATCCATCAGCGCAAGAATTCTGTAGTGCATTCTAGATTTCATTGTAAGTCATCTAAAGTCTAAGAGTCTAAAAGTTACACATGATCAACTTTTCTAACCCCATATGCAAACCTCAAGCAAGAGTTCTGAACAACCTGTATTTTTCTCCGGTTTTCACCATTAAGGCATCGGACATAAACAATGCATTAAATGAAAAAGAACAATAGGGCTTCAAATAATTTAAGCTTAGTTTGTCTCGGAAGAATACGTCTAAACGGAAACAATTGCCGTAATTTTAAATACGAAATGGAGGATTTGTTTTTTTGCAAAAAGACGAATTACTATAGAAAATAACACCGAGACTCATATAGCTTCACCTATACAACTGGAATAATGTTATCCATGATTGCCATATTATTAGATGATAATTCAACGGTGATTACGTTGCGAGTATTCGAGTTGTCTACGATTATTACTTTAGATGTATAAAAATTAAATGCAAAAATATAAAAAAACCCTAAATTACGATATAAAATCTCTGATTAGAGTTTGAATAAAAGGGAGAATTTATTATCGCAATACTTTTTTTCGGTGTTTAAATATACTAGCTTTTATATATCACAACAAATTGTAAAGTTATTGACAATAGAAGGTGAAATACTTTAACGAGAGCTAAAGACGTTCGTAGCGAAACTACCTGTAGAATCGCCAATACCGATCAGAATAGCTGTTCGAACAAAATTATAGCTGGCTACATTAAAAAATGAAGATTATGAATTATAGATTACCTGAAACGTCACGTTTTCGACATCAGAAGCTGTAAATTACTGCATGATTAATATGTCACGATCAGTATAGAGAAATATATATATATGACGTAAAAGTTATTAACATCACACTTCTCGTCTTTTTAGTACTATAACTAACGAACGAATAAACAGAATATCTTCTGTAACCACTTTTTGTATACGCCAAACAAACAGAAAGAACTGATTAGATTTTGGAAAATGTCGACCGAGAGCTTCACTTCGCAAATTGCCGTTTTTCCGACCAACTTCGACTTTTTAAAATTCTTTTCATTCACTTTTTTCCAATTATCTCATGAACAAAACGTCCTAACAACATTAAATGCCCAGTTTGATGCGTCCGAAGCTGTGGTTGGTGACATAATTGTTTCGAAAACAAAATGGCGGCTCACGGAACGAAAAACCCAAATCATATGAGCATTTGCAATGTTATCTCACGAAATAAAAGGCGCATTTGATTACTTTGAATTTTATTGAAACTCGTTGATCGGAGGTTTTCAGGGTTGTTCAATTGAATTTAGTACTTTACGCACTGACACAATTACAAAAGAAATATTTCTGAATACTATAAACTAGTTAACAATCATCTGAAAATTGAATAAAAATTCAATAAAAATAAGTTGAAGAAAATCCTGCTCATCATTTTGAAAGAAAGATTAATTCAATCAGCAGAAGTAAAAAGTTGGTCAGAATAAGTACAAAAAGTACTCTTCAAATCCTCCTCTATTAATCGATTTTTATGTTTATTTTTTTAAGTACATCTTTAAGGGCTCTTTTAGAGGTCGAAAAATATAAGCTCAAAAATCAATGCATATGAGGACTTACATAGTACTTTTTGTACTAATTCTGTTCAACATTTTACTTCTGCTATATTTCGAAAGTACTACATATCAGACCTTGGATTGGAAACATGAAGTTTTCTCCTTAAAAAAAAGAAGGGACCAAGGGAAAACAAAATCGTAAAACTGGTACAGAAATAGCAAAAATGTATGATTCGATCTTTTTGTATAAATTATAGGTTTTTTGTCATTATTTTAGCAATGAAACAAAAATACCTATTCCTTTGTCTGTCATCCACAAAAAATAATAAAGAGGTACATTCAAGAAGAAGATAAATAGGATTGAGAATTGTAAAGAAGCATTCATTTTGGACTGAAATGAATACTTCTTTATCACTCTTAATTGTACTTCTTTTATACTTCAATACTTCTTCGTTTACTGGGAAACATTCCTTTGGTTGAAGGTGTAACACCTGATTGTTAGTAGATCGTATGAGGTTTGCTATAAGAATCCTAATTCAAAATGAATAGTGTATAATTATGTATTTCTAAATTAGACGCGAATTTCTCACGTGCGCTTAAGGTCATCAATCATCGTTGATTTGCATGATCACGGTGCACTCTCGATATGTGCCTCACATTTTTCCGATACTCGCGGAACAATTATTACCATACTTACACTTTGATAGTTTTGTGCATTTCAAAAAAAGAATAAAAAAAAAACAATACAATGAAAAATTGATCAATGTTTTACACGTTGAAAAATGATGAAAATCGAAAATCAAGAGTAATTTTCGTGAAAACGATAGCGATTGAATCGAAATGTGTGAAAAGAACTGGTTCATACGTTTCATCACATAGTTCACCTACATAACCTCACTTAATTTCGCATTTCCTAACTCATCGCTTGCAATACTTTGAAGAGCTGTTTTGCGCAACTTTAATAAAGGCTGTGCCTACATTTCCAATAGTTCAGTACAAGTGATGGACTCGAATCTTCATACATTATAGAACATTAGAAACAGGAAAAAAAAACAATAAGGTAAAATCATTAGTAGGAGGTAAATGTAATTTAAAAAATATTTTTATTCTGAAAATGACTTGAAAGGACATGTATACGATATACAAACGATGTCGGATTCACTATTGAAATAAATTCAATAGAGTTAAAAAACGAATTCATTTAGAATGAATCAAATTCATATCCATACTTCAATTCATTTCAATGCATTTCAATACGCGAAAAATATTTATGAATTACATAATTCTATTCCTTATTCATTACATTTAAATAGAAAAATATTGCTTCCAAATTAAATACGATACGCGTATCAATCAGTCAATCACATTAAGTAATTTCACTTGTCCCAATGAAGGAGAAAAGATTGAAATGCATTAAATTGAATTCAGACTTTGTTGAGTTGGAATTTAATTTTTTTTTTAATTACGCCTCTTTTGATTTTTCATTGTTTGAATCGAAATTAACAGAAAAATTATATCCAATTTTACTAGATACAAGTTATAGTTGCCACCTAAAATTATTGGTTTAAAAGTATATTATGTAATAAAATTGTTCACAAAGTGAACAATAATTATAAAAATAAATAGACCATTTTTTTCTGTCAAAATACTGGACAACTTTATTAAAATTGAATGTAAAGTGGCCCCTGTTTTGCCGAATAGATGTTCAGTGAAATTTTTCAAAATTTATACACAATCATATTGAATCTAATATAAATATGCAGTAAAATTATTCAAAATATGTATATGATATGATATATGATGCAAATTTGGTAGTATGATATTTGACCTATTTTCTTTTATAATTTAATAAACATAATAAAACATCGAAATGTAAAGCGCCATAAAAATCGTCCGCAATTGTTCATCTCAGACGTAAATATTGAAGATGATAAGGTTGAGGTCAGCAATCCTGTCACATTTGAAGAAGAAAATGACGAACAAACCCCAAATGTCCATGCTGATAAAAATGATATTTTCGAAAGATTTAATGACAATAACAATCTAGATAGTGACAATGCGATCAAAGAATATGATGAAACTTATGAATTGTCATTAAAGATCATTACGCCTACACGGCGTACATATATATTCATAAAAAATTTATATAAAAACATTACAATAATATTGGGCAGAATGTAGGCAGAAATTGGACAGAAAATAGTTATATTGTCCAATTAGCCAAAAACTTTCGAATAATTAGGCGAAATTTCTACCAGGGTTTATGTGTGTTTTGAACAAATGGCGAAAGTATTTGATGTCATTATCCAAATAATGTAATTATATTCATAACCACCACCACTTTTCCCTCGTCCTCCTTCCATTTTGGAGTTTTTCAATTTTAATATATACAACAACAAAAATTCACAATTTTTCATCAAATTTATTTATTTATTCCCGTTTAATTACATTTTAATCATTTTTATTTCCTTTAAATTTATCTTTGTTTATTTCTTTTTCATACATAAAGTCTCCTATTTTCGACGATTTTACCAATTTTCGAACCATGTCCTGATAAAATACTGCTTCGAGCTCTTCGGTCCAAATGAAACTGGAAGAATTTCAGGACAGGCAGGAAGAAGGCAAAGACGATGACCACATGTCAAGAAACATTTTTAATTCGACGCATATACATCTAAAACTCACATTATCTAACACACAAATTTAAAAAAAAATGTCAATCATTTTCGATTACTATTATTTAAAAAATTCTTGCGTATAATAAATAAATTCATTTGGTACACAATATTATTACATGATTTAAATCTAACTCAATACATAATTTTTCTCACGCATTATCTTATCAATTATCATAATGTATTTTCCAATTTCGTTGGATGATTTCAATTTTACATCATACGAGGGCATTCACTATGATATAAACGCATCAATGTCCACTTTCCGTTACGATTTAATTATAAACTATTTTTTTTGTAATTGTGTGCTTAAAGTTATTAGTGCGTAAAGTACTTTAGACGCCCGATTTCGGTGCGTAAAGACAACTTTTATGCACGATGAAAGATGACGCGCGTATAAAGTGAAAAAGTCAAGTGTAAAGTTAAAATGTTACGCATTTCACTTTATGCATGTCTCTTTCAATTCGTGAATAAATACGAGGCATCTTCTAAAGTACTTTAAGCCTTATCTTTACTCACCCAAAATACACAAAAAAAAAATAGGATACCTAACTCTCGTGCGTAAAAGTACACTTTACACCCTCGTTAGGTAATGTACAATTTCACCATTGTATTCGGGTTTTTTCAAGTACTGCCCATTGTTTGGTTTACCTTACTTCTTCCCTTTGTTGTAAGGTTCCTCCTCTTCGGGATGAGCGGCATTGTGAGCGAGGGCACGTTGTATAGCTTCGGGAATAGGTGGTGGCGTCGGTAGATGGGCACCACTTGCTCGAAAACCATTCTCGTCGGCTACGTAGGTCACTGTAATTGGCGTACCGTCTGGTGCTGTGTAGCTGTATTGGCCACGCACCACGTCGACCCGTCCAGTAATCAAGTTCTTCGGGCTTCCCTGCTCCGATACCGATATGCCGTTTTGAGTATCGTAACTTTTCGATAAAATGGACAATGGATAATTAATTAGATTGCCAAACATTTGTTTTTCAGATATTTATGAAGTTTCATTTTAATTAACGATTTATTTATTTTTATAATTAATACAATTAATAGAATTAACCTGTTAATTCTTGTTCATTTTTAATAATTAATTAATTTTTATTCAAGACATCATCAAAAAAGTGATGTAAAAAAAGATGTAAAAAACGAAGTAAAAAAAATTGTAAAAAAATGCAAAAAAAATGTTAAAAAAGGACATAGAAAAATTCAAATAGGAAATATAATAAAAAAGTAAAAAAATATATAAAAAACGTTGTAAAAATTGAAACAGAAAATCTCAAAAAGTATGTAAAAAATTATTTGAAAAACGATGTAAAAAAACGAAGTAATTAAAATTTAAAAAAATGTAAAAAATTATGTAAAGAACGATGTAAAAAAAATTGAAAAAGAACATGTTAAAAATTTCAAAAAATGTCAAACAAGATATAAAAATAATGTAAAAAATCCGTGTAAGTAAATAAAATTTTAAAAGATAATGTCAAGAAAATAAAAATATGATGTAAAAATGATTTAAAAAGTGATTAAAAAGGAAAACTGAAAAAGAAAATGTTAAAATAATGTTTAAAAAATGTAAAAAACGATGTAAAACCAATGAAAAAAATCGAAATAGAACATATGAAAAATGTACAATATGATGTTATTTTTTACATATCGATGTAAAATAATGTAGAACACGATGTACACGACGATGTAAAAATCGATGTAAAAATAAATAAGCAAAAAATTGTTAAAGAAAATGTAACCTAAATGTAAGAAATGTTGTAAAAAATTATGTAAGAATGATAAAATGATGTAAAACCGGTTTAAAAATGATGTAAAAAAATTATAAAAGAAAATGAAAAAAAAGTAAAAATGATGTGCACCAAATTGGTTTATTATAAAATACCTATACGAATATGATCCATCAGGTGCTTGGTACTGGTCCTGTCGTAGGATTTGAAAGCCGAGTCTTCCGTAGTAATCTGGTGGGTACGGTGGATACCGGTACTGTGCATACGTAACGCCCAGTATTGATGTGATTATAATCTGAAATAATGATGTATGTGTTAGTCATTTTAACAGTTATATTTTACTCGTAAATTGTGTTCACATTAAATTTCATTGGAATTACCAAGTTAAAAGACAGGAGTTGAAGTTGTAAGAAAATGGAGAAGATCCCATAAGAATTAACGAATTTTAAATCTGTCAAATAATTTCTAGGGATTGGAAAAGAAACAAAATGGAAAAAAATTGATAACCATACATTGATAAGAAAAGTCAATTATTTACATATATGTAAATTTCTCAAAATAGGATGAAAAGATAAAAGAAACAATGTAAACAAAAGTTAAGAAATTAACGAATTGGTAACATGATTTCTACTTAAAAACTGTCATCGCAGCGCAAAAGGGATAAAAATGGTCAAATTTTAGAAAATCATATAATTGTAAAAAAGCTGAAACTCAAAAGAGACAAAAATCAGTAAAATCGACAAATTTTTTATTGATAACTAAAAACGGAATATCGGTTATACATATATAAAATGAAATAATTCTTAAAGAACTGATTTCAATCAATTTATTAAAATTATTTATTTTTATTTTTATACGTTTTTGTCAAATTTTTGTCAAATTTAGTTCTACAGCCATTCATAGACTTTTTTATTCTCTCCTTATAGTAAAAAGACGACCCTTTGTACATTACATGTAATGACTCATAGAGTAAGGGATAAATTACATAATTTTTGTTTACCAAAAGATTAAAATCCCTCGTCTAAAATGGATATTTCCATTTAATAAATGGATTTGTTTATATCCGAGCAAAAGACTTCCGTTCAATTATAATTGAAATTACGAAATAGATTATAGCCGAGTTTTTCATCCGTTTGTGCACCTTGAACATTTCCATCATTTATAGCCAATTATTCTTCACGTGTTATATATGACACGCAAACAGGTAGGAAGTTATGATTGAATGGAAAAAAGATCCATATAACTTGTGTAATATGTATGTTTCAGATATTTTTAGTGCGGCTGAAGCTATATGAAGTTGATACATTATACGTTTCAACGTTTCTTTTCTGACACGGATTGAATCATTTTCAATTGCGTCATATGATTCAATCAGTTTTTCCCACATTTTCAGGACAAAAAGTAAGATGATATATTACGTACACATATATTTATATATGTTAATATACATGTTTATTATGTTCATTGTTAATAAGAGAAAAATAAATAAATTGATTTAATTATATTTGATCTTTTTTTGTGTTTCGAATAGATCTGTTTCGTCGATAACGGCACGTGAAATAATAAAGACAAAAAATATATTTTATTGTGGAATTGTATAGTAAATTATTTACAATCTTACCATATTTACTATATTTACGATATTTAATAATTGACCATATTTTGATTATTACAAATATTCAAGGTTGTATAGGTTAATATTTTGGTCAACTAAATTACATTGAAGTTATAACGAAGAAAAAAGTTAACTTATAAAAAAAAAAAAAAGAAAAAACATCAAGTTAATTGTTAACTAAATGTAACATAAACTAAATAAAACTAAATCCAACAATAACATTAACGAAACCAGATTGAACAGTAGTTGAAAGTTAATTATAATTTTAACTTTTCAACTAATTCAACTGTATGAAGTTCAAAGTTATAGATGAATAACCTTTCATCCAAGTTAACTTTGAAGTCAAAAGTTAAATATAACTCGTTCACTAAGTAACTTTATCCAGTTAAAATTGTAACTTTAAGTGTTCAACTATTGTTATTTATCAAGTAAAAGGTTAAGTAAAATGTCAACTTTTTATTTAATTTTATTTATTCAAATTTATATCGAGTTAAAACTGATTTAAAGATTACTTACATTGTTTATACGTTATTAAATACGATATGTAAAGAAAATGATTGCACTAATTAAAGATATAAATAATTTGATTCTTTATTATCCTGAGAGATTCTTCTTCAAATTTTGATACTTTCAGATAAAGTGAGGATAATAATAAATTATAATTTAATTTTTTTCAATTTAATTATGTTAATTTAGAATTAAAAGATGGAAAGTTAATAAATAAAAGATTAAAAATAAAAGTTAATATTTTAAAGATCGTATAGTTAAAGTTAAGCATAAAAGTAGTTAAACTATATTAATAATAGTTAAAAAATAAGTGAATTTAATTAATTAAATTGATTAAAATCGACTAACTTTTTAACCTTTCAATTTAATTTTTAACACTTTTAGAAAGTTGAAAACATGAAATAAAAATAAAATTAAAGATCAAGTCAAAAAAATTAACATAGAAGGTAAAAGTCAAAAAATAAAAGTTAAAAGTTCATAACTTAAATCTTTAAATATTCTATGTTAATAATTTTTTTGACTTGATCTTTAACTTTGTTTTTATTTCATGTTTTCAACTATCTAGTTACAAGTTAAAAATTTAAGAAAAACAATTACATTATAATAGTTGACGATTTAAAAAATATCTGAATAAAGTTAAACTTTAAAATTAATCTTTTATTTATGAACTTTTAACTTTTTAACTTTCAACTTTCTAACTAAACACCCTACGCAACCCTGGAAATAATTACAATTGTTTGTAATTATATTTTGATTAAAAAAAGTTGTAAACGGTAAATTGAAATGTATTTCTCATAGACATAAAAAATGTGTTGAAACTCATTAGGGATTTCATTGAATAAAAAGTCTCCGATTTGCACTGACAATAGTGTAAGTGCGGAAACGAGATTACATTTACGACGCGAATTTACATTGGAAGATTTATGTGAAATATGTATCCTCTTCTAATGCACTATCCAATATCTTTTATCGTACCTGGCACGATTTTTGTACTCAGCTAAATACGAGATTATTTTATGTAATTTTTATATTTAATTTTCGACTTTTGTTTACAGTTCGTTCGATTGGTAATTTCTGTTGAATATTCTGTTAATTTTTTATTGCAAATACAATTATTTGAAAATTTTCATTAAATTTTATCGATATTGAGTTAATTGTTGGAGGATGTTTAACATTTTCCTTCTTACTTAAAAACTGCTTTGTTGTACATTTTTTTTTTGTTTTTGTTTTTCTTATTGTTTAATTATGTCAATTTGCAGTCGATTTTTTTCATCTTTGTGAATTTTTTGTTTTATCACATTCGATTTCTATTTGTACAATTATTTCAATTTCGACAATTGTTAGTTTGTTATTTTCAATGAGAATATTCGTTGTCAACATCATACTGTTAACCTATTCTGACCATTTTGTTTCATAAAAATATTGTTTTTGTGCAAATTTTTTCATTTGCACTATTTTTTTTTCTTTTTTCTTTCAGCCGTTGACACTTTTATCAGTTTTTTACAGACACATCAATCTTAATATCAAACCATTTTTAAAATTTTGTCGTATTCTTTTCATTTTTTATTATTTTGCCGGATACAAAAACATTTCTATTAATTCATTTTTAAACATTTCTCTAATCATCGCTTTTTTTTGTCACTTTTTGCATTTTTTATAAAATCCTGCACTTTTAAATTTTTGGCCGACTTTTTCAACTTTTATTAATATTATTGTTTTTTTTTTTCGTAACTTTGTTAACGTCATCCAAATATTATCGACTTTTATGTTTCGTCTATTTGTTAACAAAATGTTGTTTTCTTTTTGTTATTTGTTGCTATAATTATTCTTCAACTGGGATTATTTCCATGATTTCGTTGAAATTTGGAAATTTTTCAACTGTTGAAAAATCGTCATCAACTTTTTCCTATTACATTCTAAAACAGTGTTTGACAAAAATTTTTTTTTTTTCGTATTTATATATATTATATTTCATATATATATATATATATATATATATATATA
>JAPYZR010001283.1:0-37727 GCA_030522945.1 Trichopria nigra | reverse complement strand
CATGCCACGGAAGGGACATTTTGATGTATTTTTAATTTTTTTGATCAATCTAATAATACATTTCAACTGCATATTTAGTTGTAAATCCTTGCTATAATCGCATGACAGATATGGTATGATTTTTTCGTATGTATTTCGAATTATTTTCAGCATTATATTGAGTGGCACACGAAATTCCGACATATCTTGAGAATCGCCCATATGCTAAAAGTAATGGAGTCCAGAAAAAAATGGCCATAATCTGGTCTCATTTTCTTTTAGGGAAGTTAAAATGTAAAATAGCTGTCGAATGTATCATATGATTGGTTTTGTAGGGCCATATGCAATACAATTTGTTTAACCAGTTACTCGATATAGGACTACTATATTAAATTACTTTGACCCATACCGTAGGTTGGAACGAAGTTTTCAATTTGGTCACTGGAAAAAAAAATGACCATATTTTTTTTTATCAAATGTCCATTTTTCACATCATAATGGACCCAAGAATGCGATAAAAAAAATAGAGCACTCCGCCTAAAAGTTTTATCTGCAATATAAAAGTTACAAAATTTAATTAAATCATCCATTATATATATCACGTGCATTAATTACTATGGCTATATATTTATAATATTTTAATGTTTAAAAATTGATAATGAACATTTTCAGAACTTCTCCCTTATAACGCAGATTGGACCAACGTATTGAACACAGCAAGACGTGAATTGAAGATTGTGAATATCTCGGCTTTGGTCAATTAAAAAAAAATCGAAGAACATAACCTTTGGATTCAGTTATATATTTTTGTCCGCAAATTTTGAGCCATTAATCAATTGTTTTGATACCACATTGATAAAGTTATATACGTGTTTAAAGTTCACCGTGATAATATTTTTTGGCCTTCCCTAAGCAATTTTATTATTGACATATCCTAAAAAGTTAAATACTATAATCAGATCTAAATTAAGCATTTTCTATATCAATTTTCGTATAGTATGTGCATTTTATGATCGTTTAATAAAAAAATATAAATTGCCAGATTACGGGTTAAATATTTGACTATATCCACTGCAACTGGTAATAATAAGCCTCTGTCGTGAAAAGACAAACATATTTGGAATTCCAAATCCAAATCGATACATCAATTCTCACGCGATGCTAACAATTATCGATATGATGAAATTATCGACTGATCTTATTTTAGGGAACGAAACATAAAGTACAATAGAGGATTATGATAAAACTCAAATGAGGTTACAAGATCAGATAATTGATAAGTGCTCCGTGTTATTCGAAAGTCATTACGATTTTAAAATGAAAGTTGACGAAGAGGGTGTTTTATCTGTATGCATGTTTAATTACAGCAAACTTTGAAGAGGCTATAGAAGATGAAAAACAGGTAAATATATAAAAAACGCGGATTTAGTTGAATATTGTAAGCCATGTAAAAGAAATATATAATATAAATAAGAGTACGAAATATATATAGCAGTACTAAAAATGAATTAATTGATAATATTTCGATGAACAAATATATATCATAATTTCCACAATCCTCATTTCATTTACATATTTCATTTATATATATTTATGAAAAAGTGGTTGGAAACGTTGAAAAGGGTAAAAAATAAAAAGTTTCTGCAATTACAGATAGATTTAGAAATTGATATCAGTATAGTGAGTAAAATAAAATTGTCAATTAACGAAATTAGACCGTAATAATTACACTAATCAAATGCGTGTATTTAATACAGAAAAAATCTTTTAATGTATATATTGATTTTGAAGAGTTGATTAATGTAATGACTCAGTTCAACGAACCGGAAAAACAACAATTCCGGAATCTAATATATGAATGTAGGAATTTATTTTCGGACAAGCCGGGATGGGCACTGGATCGTGAACACGAAATTAGTTTAAATGCAGGTAATTTCGTAATTAGGAAGACTTCTCCGTAGCGGCATAATGGATTTCAATCGGTTGATCTGGTCATAAATGAACTGGGAAAAAAAATGAAAAAATAGAACGGGATTATTCTGTATTGCAACCCATTGCGTGTCGTTAAAAATTTGCTTGGACGCACGATTTCTCAATGAGGTTATCGAAGATGATCAGGAAGCACCTCCTATAATTAATGATCTATTACAAAAATATTATGGCTCTAAAATGTTTCGTATGTTTGATTTAACGCATGGCTATTAGCAGGTTCCGTTCTGTCGAGAGTCGAAGAAATATACCCCTTTTTTATTTGGATCGAATGTACAATACATTTGTAAAATATCATTTTTTTTTTTTTTTTAACTGCAAGGAGTGACTTTATTAGGGCTCTCTCATTGGAAACTGCCCTAGATCAAATGTATCAATTTTGTCGGAACGAAATCATTTGCTGACGGTTTAAACATTTTGCACGATATATTTTAAAAATTGTCAAATTATAATTTTTCATTGAAAATGAGTAATTGTCATGTTTTTAAACAACTCACACTTTAAACAATTTCAATAGTTTCTGAGGATTTAATTTGAAGTATGGAGCCAGTATTGATCCTTTAAGAGCTTTTATTGAGAAAAGACCAAACATGGATATACGGGCTGATCTAGATGCAAGTGCTTTTTTCATCCCACATTCTCAGAACATAAGGGGTGATACGTTAGAGGATGAAATATTTTTGATTGTCCTGTTCGGAAAGGCATATACGACTTTGGTGTAGTACGTAGAAAATATTGAAGTATTGATGAACATTGTAAGCTCATATTTCTATAGAAGAAATAAGAACGAAGAAAGAAGAGCAAAAAGACTGGATTTACGTATTAAGAAATGGGTAGGAGACGTTGTAATGAAACCATGCATAGAGGAGAAGATGTTCGGGAGGAAACGAAGTCAAGTCCGAGGACAACCCAGACGATCCTGTAAGGAGTAGAAGTTATCCTGATTTCCAAAAACCGATTTTAAGATATCAAATCTGTCCTGATTCGAGTTCAAGTCCAGGGATTTCCATCGTGCCTTAAGAAACAAAAGCTTCGGAGAGATACATCCGAGGGACTCCAATCTACGTTGTAGTAATAGAGGATGGTGACCTATCTTGGTAGCTCATTTCTCCGTCAGGAAAAGAGAGGTTAGAAAATCGTCTTGAAGAAAATTTACACTTCCAGCTGCAACATATCGTATACTTTCTCTCTCGTACTCCATCAATCTCTCGCGAATTTTTTGGTAATTGTAAGAGTACGATTAACAATTATGTCCGTTCAATAATTTTAATGAAAAGTCAATTCTTGATTCTCATCCATCCTAATTCTGATTATCACCAATCCAAGATCGTCACAACGTATTGCAATACTGGAATTTCGCAAGAATAGCTGCCTGTTTGGTAAGACAGTTGATGATGAAGTTCTTGAATTACCATCGTTTACCCACGAAAGTTTAATCGAAAGGGCAAGAATATAGTTTTAAATTTTGAATGTTGAATATATGGGAGACATAGTGCTATTAAAAGTTGCACACTTGTCGAATGCTTTCGATAGGATTACAAAAAAAAAAAATTTTCATTCGAAAGACCCTATATAAGATGTATGAAATAGGGAAAAATACTTTCTGCTCTGAGGGAAAGAACGAAAAATCCATGATCAATTAACTGGAATAGAAAGAAATAAGATGTCCACGAGTTGGTAATGAGCGATCCACAATGGATGTCGGCTAAACATCATGGTTTTGGAAGGGATCCTGCATTGGTTTTGACCTTGACAGTTTTAGCAGTTTCTGAATGGACCAGCTAGCGTTCACGCTATCTGGTCTATACCCATTAATTTTAAAGCTTGAATATGAAATTGATATGACCCGAATATATGAATACAAGGTCAAGTTAGTTAAAACTTTTGTAATTTTTGAAATGACCTTATCGACGACGTCGGTTTAGAAACCTCCCTTGAATTCGCGCTACGGTCCCACATATCGATTTTATGTTTCCGACACGTGCTGAACTGTAAGATCAATCTTTAGGCCGGTACTTATTCCATAGCGAGGAAATATCCTAACATTGTTTGACACCGTCAAATACGTTTAACTTGCTCATATTAAACCTATGGTTTCGTGTTTCGCAAACATTTGCAAACATCAATCAACAATCACCCGATAAAAGACCTATGTCCGCATATACTGGAGCTTTTATCCGAAACATTAGATGGAAATTCCCTAAAACTTGTTTCGATTGATTAACGAAACCAGTGGTTTTTGAGCTATTTAAAGCGAGTCGCGATACTCTCCGATTTGTGCCCAAGGTAACAAAACACACAAAACCGCAAAAACTCAGTATTCCACAAGTAAAAACACTGGTCTACCTCCAATGTCGACCGTAAGATTCCCTCGTATCCCTGACGAATACTTCATCGCTTCGATCCTTATGCGTATATATGAACGTACGAATGAGAAGCAATGCCGAAGAAACGATAAAGAGGCCGGAAAGGGGAGAAATGTAAAGCAAGATGTCGCGCATCGACGACGAGTGCGTCCGCGGCGTCGCGACGAATCTCGCGAATCCGCCCTTGGGGGCGCTTGCGACGCCTCATCCCGCTTCTCCCCAGGGGTTCGGGGTTCGGGGGACGCAGGACCCGGGGCGCCACGAACGCTGCGAGCGACGGCCACGATTGCCATGCGCCTTGTGGGCTTGTGCGCGCACATCGGCCGGTCCGCGCGGGGGGATTCGGCACTTGGCAGTTGCCCCAAGATGGCGGACTCGGCTGGCGTGCGACGGCCGCGAGGTGAAAAGTGCGAGGACCGAGAGTACTCAGGAATTCTGTGTTAAACCGGCGACGGGCGCAGCGCCCGAGGCCCGGAGCAGCCTCGTACGAGCCAACGGTCTGGTCGTACACGAGAGGTACGTTCATCATATCCATATAAAAGCCCACGGACAACCGCCTTCCGTTAGAAGCCGCGCCTAACTCGCGACGTGCACGCTCTCCTATCCCTGATTTCGCGATTTGGGCGACGTTCAGCTCCGACCCCACGAATCCGGTGTCTTTCCTCGCCCGCCATTCTCCTCGACAAGCCCTCGTCCTCGGGGCGAAAGCCACCCCGGGTGCCCGAGAGGAATCGGCTTCCAACCCCCCACGTTAACTATATTCCTTTCGGCTCTTCCTCATTCTCGCGACCCGGCCCCGCAATTGTCTCGAGGTACGGTATGACCGGGGCTGCCGCATCGCCGACGTGGAATAGCATGGAGATTTATCCGATGCGAGAGAAATATGTGGACGCTCAAGTCTCCTGCTTTCCCGGCTGCGGTCCGGATTGTCACTGAGATGTTTCGTGAAAAAACCCAGACCCAGACGAGCCACTGCTCGACGTGCCTTAACCATTGGGGCTACATGTCATTTTTTGGGTGTAACGTAAAACTTAATCTTCGGAGCTGATTTATTGTTACTTTAGAAAAACTTATTCTTTTTATTCGCATTTGAAGGAATTGCGATAGGGTGCAAGCGGCATCTGAGTGCATGCGACCCTCGCGACAATCTCGTTAAGTCATCGATACTCGAGGTGCCGGGTAGCGCGCACGCGGTCACTGCACGCGTGCACCCGCGGTGCAAGAACGGTCGAGGACTCCGTCGAGTTAGTTCGACCCACGGTGCTGAACGGCGACGGGGAGGGTCGAAGCACCTCTCTCGCACCGCTCCGTTAGACTCGTCTGCGGTTGTACCGTGCGTATATGCTTACAATTACTCGAACGCACGTGAGCCACCCCTCCAACTCGTTCTCTCCGTCTTGCTCCCATTCCGGCCGTATCACCATCCTATTCTGGCTTCCCCGTCAATGACTCCCCTGCATTTTTCAACGGTTGCTATTTCGTTCGGAGACTGCTAAAACTACCAAGGTCAAAAATTGCTTTACATTCCGGCGGAGTCATCCCTCTAGTGGCATGCCTTTCCATCAGTTGGGCAAGTCATTAATGGCTGTCTAATTTCATCATTCGTCAGAGCAATCCCATTGAACACTAACAGTTTCCGTTATTATCGAAACAGTAACAGTCAGTATCCTGGAATGTTAAGCTACTACCCTACATTCTAACGTCTGCAATCTATGCACAGTTGGCAAATGGACTAAGTGGGGTACACTTCAAATGGAAATTGACCTCATGCATGCGAAATATTTAATATACTAAGTTATTAAATGTTCCAAGAGATGCTCTAAACCTAGCTGTCACTAATCCCTTGAAAGGAAACTCGAGTGGTTCGAAACGTTGAGGCGCGGTATAGGAAAAAAGCTGGCAAACTTTGTACATTTTTCCAAACCTGCAGCAAATCTCTAAATTAAATCCATAGATGTTAACATTAACTCTAAGAGTAACAGAGAATATCTTGAATGGTTAACTGTACACTGAAAGACTTTTGGTAGAAATTTCGTACTAATGGGGATGGCCGCTGCACCAAAGCTGCGCCAAAGCTGTCCTGTCCAAATTTTCTACATTTGTAATACCAAAGACATTGTGCGAGAATACAGTTTAATGCAGCATTCTACCTGCAACTGGCACTGCTTTTGTCTAGATGTTTCGTTATATAACTGCAGTGCTACTAACGGTACGAATTCTTTTCCAAAAGTCTTTCAGGATGGGACGACTATCTGAATTCTAACATTTAATGTCCATAAAGATATTAATATTTTACAATCTAATATTGTAATGTGGGAAATCCAAGATACAAGTATTAAATGCCATCAATTGTCCGCGATCCACATCACAATTAACCTAAAAACGCGATAAAAAATGTCTGTCCCTGATCTTGTACGTTCGTACGTTAGCACGCGCTGAAGCTCGCGAACGAAAATAGACATCAAACATGCACGTGGACTATAGTTGCATCTTGGCACAACTTGAATCTGATTAGTTTTTAAATTATACCTATACTAAAATGGCAAGGGGGGGGGGGGGACCAAAAAACACTATCAGGAAAAACTTTAAAACCGCGTAGATTTGTCAATTTAGTAACGAAACAAATAATTAATTAATTACTTCAAATTCGCAGAGGAAATTATTTATTTTTTTATTTTATTTATTCACGGGTGTATTCGCCCTTAAAATACAATACTGTGTATATACAAAAGTAAAGATAAACAGAAACGTAGAAAAAAACGGAACGCAATGAACACAATAAATACCGCACAAGAAATTTAGCGTATTGACGAAATATTATGACGAATATGGTGCTAGCATTAAACCTCTGCACGCCGCAATGAAAGCCAATATAGAATCAAAACTTTCCGGGGAAAACGGGAGGGTATTCCATATTCCCTTCAAACGATTCACAGCTAAATAGTGGAAGATGTTAATTCTGCAATTGGTACGAAATGATCGATGGGAATGAATAGGTGTACGGGTGGTAAATAAATTGGAAATTTCAGCAGATTTGATAAAACCAAACAGGATTTTATGTACAAAGGTGATATCGCTTAATATATGAATTTAATGAACGATTGGGATGTTGAATTGTGAAGAAATACGTGTGAAATCATGGCAGAATCTGTACATAAGATTTTCGGTTTTATGGGATAAATATCTTAAAAACTTTTTTTAACTGATTGATTCAAGAGTTAATATGTCAGAGTTATAGTGCAATGAGACCAAATTGAGGATACATATATGTTAAGTGAGGTAAGACTAGTGATTTATATATAGGTTGATAATGGCTGCTGTGTCGGTAAAATTTTTGGTTGAACGCATGAGGAAACCTAGTTGTTTGAATGCCCTATTTGTACCCAACTGCAGATGTTCTAAAAAAGAGCCGCGACAGTCCCTTGTGACGCCCAGATCCTTAATGGAATTAACACTTTCTAATACCTGATTATCGATGATAAATTGATAATCCATTGTCTATCGTGATCTAGACAAGTTCATAACTTTGCACTTACGAGCATTTAGATATAAGCGATTAGTATTACACCAGATGCCTATATTCTCAAGATCACGTTGAAGTTTCGAGGCGTCAAGAGGTGATAAAATTTTTCTGTGCAGTTTTAGGTCGTCCGCGTAAAGAAGAAAGTGCGAGAATGATATAGCACTCTGCAAATCATTTATAAAAAAAAAAATAAATAAATAATAAAGGGTCTAATTAAAAAAATTCATCCTCTAAAAGATATCATCAATCTTCAACATAAAAATGGAATAAAATTAAAAAACTTGTATGTTTCTATAAGTTTGTTGAGGGAAACGAAAACTCTAAATATGCGGAAATGTATACCGAATCAATCAATCGTCGACTTTTCAAAATTTACCAATCAGAAGTCGAGATATCCCCGATTTCAAACAAAAGAAATCTGCTAAATTTAAAAAAATCTTATATATTGCTCAATTTATGAAAAAGAGGGCTCCACGCTCACGCTCAAGTCACGCTTTATTAGACGTCAAGTGCGACTTAAACCTAGACATGTCAATGAATAAGACCTGATTATATTACGGTTTATCAATGGGAATTCCTAATGATTATAGTATACAATCATGACTCATCTTTAACGAGCTTTATTTACAACGTAGCATCTTGAGATGCGTGAAAATGCATTTGCAAAAAATATGTTTAAAGTTTTCGGTACCAAAAAGTTAAGTGTAAAGTCACTTCTATTTACCTAAGCTTAATCCGCGATGCCAGGGCCGTATAATAATCTTTCTTCTTCTGGAAAAACTTTCCTGTTCACATAGTACATCAATTTTTGATTGAACACCCTAAAATTAAATAGTACGCAAAATTCCCTCTTAATATTTCATGAGAACATTGCCACCTTAAGTAGAGTTGACCTCGAAAAACACGTTTTGGAAAAAAACATTATCATATTTTTTTATAATTTCAATTATTATTATTAATGTGGTATTGTTGAAGAGATAAAGGTTTATTATTTCATTATTTATTTGACAATAACTTTTATTTACAATTGATCTTTTTTAAAAAAATAAATATAATTCTTTACAGCATGTGGATTTCAACAAAACAATAAGTCTTTTCTAGAGATAAAGATTCTCTATAACTTCACTAAACCAATTGTTGTAAAACTAATCATGATAATTCATTATAACGTCGAATGTTTTCATGATTTTTCAAATAATCATATCCGTTAGAAATTTAATTGATAAAATTTGATTCGGCGAAGTTACAAAGAATCTTGATCTGTTGAAAATAAGTATAGTCGTCGGTTGAATTTTTACATTTATATTTTTTAAAAAGAAAAGTTCAATCATTAATAAAAGTTATTGCCAAATAATAATATAATTGATTTTAATATTATTGATAAATAATAAGATTTAATGCGAAACCCTTAGCACTCTGAAATAGGATGGATTATATATGTACCGGATGAGTAGGAAGAGCTGGAACCATAAGGCAATCAATGTTAACGATGAATTCATCACTGATGAATGTGACAGCTGTCGTTCTGCTACATGTTTATGCCCACGCCAGTCCTTACAAAGCATAAAGGTATAAATTTGCCGCTTATGTCGTTATTTCGAGTGTCCCATTATGTAATAAACGAATGGTTTTATAATTCGTTTCGGATCATTTTATTTTACTAATTTAATTTAATCTTTATTTACTTTTAATTTACTTTTAAATAATTTGATTGTTTGTTCCTAATATTCATCATGACCAATGACTCCCGACCATTTTGCAGAAACGACCCATCAGTTTCAGTTCCTCGTACTTACCCGGTATATAAGTTTAACTTATTTCTCAATACTTCATTGTAAATGCAATCGCTGTAACATAATATAATCATTCATAAGAGTAAATTAAACGTTCAATGGCATTTAATGGACCTTAGCAAATTACATTTTTCGTTTTACGATTCATCATTTGTTGGCGAAAATTGCCTGGGAAATTCCATGAATGCAATAAATTAAATGGCAAGTCATTAACCAGAATTTCATAAAATATAAATATTTCATAAACTGTGAGGCCAACCGTTTTCTGTAGCAATGGCGCTCATCACGTATTTACTATTTTTAGCCGCTTATTACAAAATTCATAATGAAAATTGGCAGTCTAGTTTCGCTCGTTATGCCATCATTCTTTAATGCCATTGAAGAAGAAACGTGTGTTTTAATACTTTTTCTCCACTCATCTCGACGTATAATTTTAGAAAAAAGCGTCTTAAATAAAATGCCATTAAATTGATGAAATAAAAATATTATTATTTCATGAAATAAATATTATTAATTATTATTAAGATGTATACTTGCATTGCTGATTTGCATTAGTTATGTTCTGTTGCGATAATCATTCATGTCAAGTTTAATAATATATTAATATATTGAAGAAACTGGTTTCTTGAGATTTTCTTATACCTTAATTAATTATATGACTTACTATAAATTAATTAGCCCTATTAAGTGAATATCTTTAAAATTTATCATTATTGAATGCAATGAAATGAAACATTTAAAATTTACAAAACTCACGTTACTAATCAATGGCGATGCTACATACGAAAAATGTGTGATTAAAAGATTAAACATATATGCAAAGGAGAGCTCTTCTGTGGAGGTTTTTATATACAAGTATATAATCATTTAATTAATTAATAGGTCATAACAAAGCGCAGAATTGCGGCAAGTATTGACGAATGTTCAAAACCGTGAATTGCATTCTGTGGATTAGTGAAGATAAATCTCTTCATCTGAATAACTGCCTTTAACACTATCTGCTTAACAAATGGAAAATTAGCGCCGCTATTCAAATTTCAAGAATGCTTATTACGGAGTTGCTCATTTGAATTTCAAAAGAAGCGCGCTTTACGTGTACTTTTGAAAACAAAGCCAAGTTAAATTAGGTTTTGCATTGATTGACTTTTACTACTTCTTACGCTGTTTTTTTTTTTCAGTTTCAAGGTAAGATATCGAACGCAACATCGCACACGCTAGTTCAAGAAACTTTTAAATGATCCCGTGTAATTTATGTGCCGTTTATATTAAAGTTTATTTTTCCGAACGTGAAAATCCTTTTCAATTTATGTCTACCGTTTTGAATAACGTTGATTTGAATAACGCTGAATATCGGATTTTTAATCAAATCAAACTCACGGTACATTTATTAAGCCGTTAATTTATTGTAACGTTTTTGTGTAACTACATACTTATGACATGACGTATGAAGAGAACTATACCTTCATCACACCTTTCTAACATTATCTCGTATATTACTCACGGACAAAAACATAAAAAGCGGTACAACAATTATAGTCATGACGTATTACATCTCGAAAATAATGCGCACTTATCTAAGATAAAACAAAAACTTTGAATAGAACATTAAAAATTATGTATGAAATATTTATTATACAATGTGTCATGATTAGCTTTTATTTAATTAACTGATTAACAATAATGCAGTACTACAATAATTCTGATTCTTCGCACAATTTCAAGTAATAAAGTCCAGTACCAGAATTGGATCCAAATGCTAATTTAATTATAGCAAATTATTTTTAGTTGGTCGTTACCGTATACATTTAAATGCACTACGATGAGGGGCCAGCCTCGAATATTTGGCTATATTCGACATTGATTTGGCCGTTGGCCCTTCGCGCAATTGTAGATGCGTAAACCACAAGGGACAACTAAAATTAAACTAGCAATAATCAAATAACATTTTTGCACGGGACTTTTTGCTTAAAATCAATCCATGACTTTTTAGTTCGGTTTGATTTTGATGGCAACATATTTTCAAAAATATATATATACATAAAGATTCGGATGTGAATTGTTGAATGTTGGTGTCGAGTTGATTAACATTAAAACTTTTCATGATGATTATCTTTTTGCATATACTTGAGTATACTTTTTAATTCCTAACTTTAGATTTGATATATTTTTATTATTTTTTCCTGATTCATTATGTATTACGTATTTCTTTAATTAAAATGATATATTTTAATTAAATTATATCTTATAATTATTAGATATTGCTAATTTGCTAATTTCATTTGGCATGGAGGGTTGTACACCGATATTGAATTGACATTAGTATTAATACGAAGAAAACGACACTGGAGCTAGATTTCCCTATGAAGTAGGTATCAATTATCCGGTTGCCATTAGCATTGTTATGTTTTGAATTTTGATAACAACGTAATCAGATATTTACATGTAGTATACTTAACCCTTTGACATCGAAATTGTATTTCGTTTCTGCCTTCGATAGACATATTTTAGAAAATATTTATCGTTTAACATTTTTAAAAAATCGATGATTTTTGGGATTGAAGTGGAAAAATGTATTTTTTATATCAGTATTTTCAACTCGAAATAATTTATTGATTCATCCGAAACCTCGTTAAATCATTCAATTGATATCTGACAACTGACTTGGTATTGGTAATTTGAGGCGGCGCACAATTTGCGTTTTGTCCATTAGGTTCTTATCAAGAATGTTTGGATGACATTCCAGTTGTTCATGGTGACGAGAACATCTTTTATAATTTGGTCTTTAATAGTGCGAGTATTTGTAAATCATAATGCATCGTTTCATTTGTTATAAACCATGGAGCATCAACAATCATTCGGAATATTTTTCGATTCGTTGACTCTGATTCATCATGTTGCCATACCATTTTGCAGAGAATTTAAATTTTGTTGCGATACCTCTGATTTGACCATAGGATTGGAATTATAATCTAAGATATCAATTATCATCATCAAAAGTATCAGTGGTTCTGCTTGAGGACATATGGTTACTATTCAAAATCATTAAATGTTCACTTTCCTTAAATTCGTTGTCAACGTAATAATGTAATGTTAGCGTTACATTGTTAAATCGTCGGAATTATGCGAGTGGTACATCTGTACGTATTCCATCGCGCCTGTAATCGAATTACATGACGTGAAATAAGCGAAAGGTCGCACTGACGTTTGACAGCTTTAAATGTCAATATCTGCATCCGACGTCCCCCACCGCTGTAAAACTTCCATGATAATACATGCATTCGCCGAGACAAAAGAAAAAAAAAATATTACGAAGCGAACAATACATTTCCGTAAAAGGAAGGACGAAACCAATATATGTATAACAATAGACATCAAGACTCCACACGGTCCATTTCAAAATTACACAATCGATGTTAACAGTGCGAACGTCTTAAAATCATTACATTTTTCGTTCGCTTGTATGCGTTTTTTTTTAAATGTTAATATAATATATTACGAATTACGTTTGTGCATTATGCGTTTCATTAAATGATCTCCGACTCCCACGTTTTTCATTTCGTGGAATTCGTTGCATGCGCATAATCATAATTGCGTGTTTGCAAAATTTGCGTGTAGTTAAACATTCGGTGATCGTCGGGAAAACGACGATATTCAAATACTACAAGCCGGCAAATTTGCCCCGGTGCACATTTTCATTGAAGAGTGCAAGCTTGGGTATATAGCGAAGGTGAACGGGCGGTGATAATCGTGCCAGCGAAAGCAACCCCGCCTCACGAAAACTGTATAGCAGTGTAAGATCGATGTGTGGGGGGCGTGAAACGGAGCGAGAGGGTGGAGGGAGAAACTGAGACAGGGATAGATAAAAAGGAAGGACAGCCAATGAGGCCGAGAGAAACAAAAGGAGCACGTATAGTAAAAATGGAGAAGATGAAGGGGTCGATGGAGAGAAATATACTGCAAAGGTGAAAATCAGGGGAGAGGGTGAAATAAATGGAGATTTAGGGAAGTGGAGATCAACGAAAGTTCAAGTACATGATCCGGATAAGAGTTAGGGATAGACGGAAGATCGTATTACAATCATGTTCCGGAAATAAAGAAAGGCAATGGGAATAGGAAAAATGGATAAAAGATACAGCTCGAGAAAAGAAGAGTTCAATTGTCGTACGTGAGCAAGATCTCTATAGGTCCAGAGCTAAATGAAAAAGAGAACAAGCGAACCTGCTGTGTATAGGGAGGATGAGTGCAGGCAGGCAAGTAGGGAGGTCGTATGTAGGGATATCATATAGAGGAGTGTGGGTCACTGAAAACGAGTGGGGGTGGGGGGAGGGTATAGGGGAGATAGAACGAGACAGAGTTGAGGGCAAAACGTTCATTCGTGTCGGTTGACACGCTGAGAACACGTTGAAAAAGGAGCCAGACAATATCGTAGACGTGTCTTTTCTTTTATCAAGTTTTTCCGACCTCTTCCGTCGCAACATCTATCAGCCGTTTCCGCTTCCGGGATTTGCAATTCTGAAGGTGGATGATCACTTTCTCGAAAGGCAAAATTTAACTTGAATGTCATTCTACCTGGTTAAAAATGACAAATCTATGTACTCAGAACTGCTTAAATACCGAATGAATGAAAATCGATTTATAGTGAAGGGGAGATTAGAAACAACATTTCTACGTTGTTTATACAAACCTGTTATTCCAATAGAATTGATTTTTTAAGGCTTCGGGGAATACAATTAAACATTCCAAAATCTTGAAACACTGAAGGTATATAAAGAGCATCTTTACCAGTTCAACCTTTACTATACTTCAACCAGCGTCTAACCACAATATTAAGGGATCATGTTTCCATAGTATAAAAAAAAATTACGATTTCGAAAACAACAATTTCGATTAACAACAATAGGAAAACAATCTCCTAACTCGATTGAAATTCACTTTGTTGAATTGTACCGCATCATTTATGCCCGCATAGAGACGCAATTGTCTCGAGTAATTGTGATTGGTTCTCTACTCTCTTGCTTTATCTATTTCTTTTATTTTTAACAAATTCGTATTTAATTCTAAGAATTAGTATACTTTTAAAGATGAAATGGGAAGTAACGAAAATCCGGCCTTCCAAAAATTTATTTATTTAAAAAATTTTGGAAGGCTGGATTTTCAAAATTTTACCAAATTTATTTCACCGGTAATTTACAAAAAAAAAAACAGCCAACCTTTTAGATTTGCTAAGTCGAATAACAAAGTTTCAAACCAATTAATAATTTTTTATACAATTATAAAATAATCATATTTATCAAATTGTGCAATATGAAAATGTTTTTTTTTTTTTTTTTTTTTGTAGAAATTGGCACAAATGAACATTTGTATGTGTAAAGTGAATAAAATTGAGTTTTAGTGACCGTGCCCTCATACTCCTAAATTAAAAGAAAAAACGAAATAGTAATGCAGGAAACAAGTCGCAAATGGAAACATATCATGCAACAATAATTTGCTAATATTTAAGATCCTTAGATTTCTTACATGTGTGAATATATAGAATTAAACATTTTGGACGTATATATCAATGTAAATTTAATGTTAATAGTTAATTATTATTTCATAAATAATAATAAATTATGATTATTTCATAAACCATAAATAATTAATAGTTAATTAATTCGAATCTTGCACGAAATTGCACGAAAATTAAAAATATATTTTCGATAAAAATGCACTGTTTATTAAAATAAAAAATAACAAACATTCTAAACATTCTTACTTAATTGACAAATCTGAAAAAAAATCGAAATATTTCTGTTACATATAAGTAAATGTAAATGATTTCATATAAAAAACATCTGAGCTTATTAATAATATTTACAGATTTCATCTTATTATTCACACGATCTTTATGCTCCCTATTCATATTCGGAAGAGTATCAGATAAGAAATATATACAAACAGATATTAATTATTAATATATTATTTCGCTTTTGCTTAACATCATCTTTTCTCGACCTATATTTTTTGTTTGGGTCATTTTATTGATCTTTTTATGGACACATTTATATCCAAAATTGTTGTACTCCATGATCGAGTATGCGAGCAAAAGCATATTTGACACCCTTGTTAGATAATATGCTATTGTAAAATTACAAAGATTGGGATTTTTCGTGATTTAACATTTAATAATAATTCTTCGATTGCTCGCTAACTCCTTGTTTGAGTGTTCATAAAAATTTCATGCTAGTTAAGAAGAAAGACTAGTAAAATAAGCAAACTATATGAATTGCATTACTGTATTGGTGTAATGATATTTTCGTGTTAAAGATCACGCTTTATAGGAAAATGCTTTATAGAGAAATTTATATAAAAAAAAAAGAATAGTCTGACAATACGGTTAAACCGGTTTTTTCTCCAAATTGTGACGTAGATGATATACTTGATATGATATTCTCAGTATTATCGATTAAATCTGTGAAAACACTTCAATAAATAAACTACTGAACTAACTTATACGATATTAAAAGATTTTATAATTGATTATGATTTATCAATCATATATATGGTTTCTCGAGGAGACAAATACTTATAATCGCGTATCTTTTAAGCTTTCTAATCAAAATTCCTCTTCTAATCAAAATCTTAAGTCAGAACTATCAAGTATATAATTCGTTACATAGATTTTCAAATGTATACATATACACACATACGCGCATACATACACACACACACACATATATATATATATGTGTGCGTGTGTGTATATTTTTATCTAAAATCTGTTGCCGAAACACCGCGTTCACATATTTTGCAAATACCAAAGGTGCATTGCACAAGCAGAACGGAACTCGCAAAAATTCGAAATGACCATCTTCGAAAAATAGTGGAAAAATCAGCAAATCTGAATGTCAAGTCTGAAAGTAGAATTCTTTCAAAATAGAATTTACAAAATATAAATGTCAACTATTATATATTTTTAACACCTATAGATTCAAAAAATACAGAAGTATATATTCCAAACATTTTACTACAAATGATTTATGCAAAATTCAACTTTTCAGACATACTGTATCACATATACATATATAGAATAGACACTTTCTATTTTCTGCTGCATATACTAATTATGAATATTTTAATTACATTCAAACATCCCACAACTATACATACACCCATGGTACATGTTGGATGGATAAAGGATTATGACATTCCCAACAGTGAAGAAATTTACAATCGATTCGGTATATAGTTTAGCTGATGCAATTATTTTTCTTTGGCTTACATCGTTTAATATTCCGCGTAATGGTCTGCCATGAACACAATAATATTATATCAATAAGAAAGTAAGACATTGCAGTATTATTAAGCCATATCGAACCAGACCACATGGTAAGTCACAATTGTCATCCTGGAAACGAACAGTTTCACAATCATAAATTATTCTCGAAAGTATAACTTTGCTTATCAATTAGTATTCGTGGCATTAGATAATAATCGTGCAGATTAAGTGTCAAGCTCTTCTGGGTTATGTTTTTTTATAAAAAAAAAGGCGGGAGGGGGGGAGTCCAAATTGCTTCATTACTGTCTCAAAAAAATGGAGGAAGATTGTACAACATATATTTTTATTTTTCATTATAAATTGTGTCAATATTATGTATACGTGTTCATTTAAATAATGTTAGTATTGAAATATATCATTTGCACTTTATAGAAATAAATAGATAAATTTGAAATTTATACACGACATATTTTACAAGCGGAATCATATAAGTAATGTTCACAGATTAAACAAAATCCATTTTTCATCGACAAACATGCAATCAGATCAACATCTGAATCAAAAATCTTCATCGAGAAACAAAATTGAAAACGGTATTCCGTTACGTGCATAAGCGTATAAGTCCATGAAATATTGTTATATATAATATATAGGCCTGACAGGCCAAAATAAAATATACTGTGTAGAGAATCGTGAAAAAATGATACACAGGAAATATCTTAATACTATAGTCTTTCTAAAATTTTTAATCATTTGTCAAACTTCACTGATACTGAAATTTTTTGATTTCACATATCCGATTTTCAATTCGACATATATTTCACTCAAGTGACGTACAAAATAATTCACACTCGAACTGATCGGTTGACATGTACATGTAGTATGTTAATAAAAAAAACAACAACCTTTATTCTGAAAATCAGGTGTTATTTTAATTATTTGAATTTTAACTCAAATTTAGTACTTGATGTTTTACATGCGCTAAAGTATAATTGCATATATGTATATTTATGAGGGGAAATGTGTTGACACGTTATCCAGGGTATAATCGAAATTACATGTGACTCGCAGCACGTTATCATGACGTAATTATTGTATCGTTATGACGTACTAAATTTGTTGCTGTACATGCTGTTTATTTGTATATGCGTTCATAGTCATTATGTAGTATAGTTTTCGATTGGAATAAATAACATTTTTGCTGCACAATATTCTAAATACAAGAAAAAATGTTTTAAATTACTTTATTTCCGCGATTTTTTTTTTCAATTTTGTCGGCTAATGCGAATTGTAAAAATGGCTGAATCTCAACGATTAATTTTAATGTATTTGATTTAATACAATGCATTTTTTGTATGTTTGTTTAAAATTAAAACCTAGCCTTTTGTTACAATGCCGATTACCTCTTCTACTAGTGAGCTTTTGAAAATCACAGCGTGGATTAATAATCGTACCATTGTGTACGCTTGAAAGCTGAAATAGTTCACCTTCAAAATGAACATATTCTAGTATTCGACTTGTTTCTACCATTTTGGAAATGTAGAGATGTCATAAAATAACGTAAAAATATTGCTGTAAAAATATTGTAGAATTTTTATGTAAATAAACACTTTTAAAAAATGACATTAAAATTATTAAAGATAGAATAAAAAAAGGTCTTTTGACCAATGTCGACTTTACTACCGACTTTATCTATATATATTATATTAGATATCGACATGTATATATTACAAATAACAGTTTCTATACATAGTATTATTTCCAATTGAACCCTATACAAATGTAAATAAAAGGTTCAATTATTATTAAAAATCCATTCTAGATATAATTAATTAGCTTGCACACCTCATTTTTGAAATTCAGTTTTGAAATTAATAAATCATTCATTCCTGAAACCTTAATTACGTCAAATCCATTCGAAAAACTTCATTAGAAAATATTATCTTTGCACATATTCAGATCAGAACCAATGTACATAATATATATCCCTAATAAGCTTTAAAAGAGTATAAGAGACTCCGTATTATGTCAATTAGTATTTATTAGATATTGCTTAATGCTGACATCGATTAAAAAAATAGGACCAAGGAGAAACGAAGAACAATAGTGATCGAGCCACCTCGGGTTAATACATAGCCTATATACCACTCATCATTTTCATCCTCCTCTCTACATTCAGATTTCATTTCGATACATGTTCGAAACTATAATATACATATATATAATGTTTTAGGTGAAGGTATATATGACTGTTAGTATTCCTCACTTACAAACAATATGCTTTTGTTATAATCTTTATTATATTTTGTGTCAAAACAATTTGGGAAGACCATGGAGAAAAATCGAATACGTATTTTTTATAAACAATTCAAATAATAATTGAAAATTATAACTTGCATCGAGAGTGTCAAATCCATTGCATTCCGAGGACCAATCGTACGTTAGATGAATATCGTTCACAGTAGAAAATGAAACCAGTTACCGATTATTTGTTCTGGTCCTGATACTATGTCCAATACTGTTTATAGGTTTTTCGAGGGACATACCTCTAAACGAACCTAATAATGTTTAGCTCCAATTAAAAAATGTAATAAAATATCATATGGCTGCGTAAAAACATTACAATACATTTACAAGTTTATAATACTGAACTGAGAATTCTCAATGGTATTTTGTTTTCGGTGATAACAATACAAATGTTCATGAAAAATTGATAAAAAATTTATAACCTTTGCGTAAAGATGTTCGGACTTATGAAGGCAAACCAGTATTATTATTGTTGAATGTCCACTATCGCCAACTATGAGTTTGTGTCAACTTTTATCCGGTTTGATGCTAACACTGTCTGCTTTCTGAAATAAACATGTAAAATTATATATATATATATTGAACAATATGTTGACAGGTATAGAAACATCGATATTGCGCTATCAAGGTCTTACAATTTTATGTTCCTATATAGTGACACCAAAACATTGCGGCCAGTTTAATTTCACTAAAAGTGCTTGTTAAATTTCTCATTATAATGCAATAAAAAATTCTGTCACTGCATAAATATCAAAAGTAAATATACTAGGTGAATTTTAACTATTCATGTTTGGTCTTTGACACAGTGGACACAGTGTAATAATGTATAATATATATATACATACACTTTAATGAATATATTTAAAAAATGTTATTCAATAATTAATTTTTTTTTTTTAATTATTAATGTTGTATTACAAATTCTCCAGTATTCCTTAATTGTGCAATAATAAATGCAATAAGACTGCATTCACATATCTTTTCATTTTCATATAATTTTCATATCTTTTCTTTTTTTTTTCTTTTTTTTTTCATTTACTTTCTCTTTTTCAGAAAGACAATGTCAATGGTATAATAATGGTATATATGTATAACTATCACTTAAGATACTTTATTATAAATTTATATTAGAATTTTATAATTAGGAATTTGATAAGAGCCTTAAAAACAATTGTATACTATAAATAAAATGGCACTTATAAAACTTTTATTTTGTGTCTGCAAAGACGCATCTATGTTATTTATCGCATAAGATACAATAAAGCAGAAAAGTCAGACGATTTTATCACACGCTTGGGATCATATCCGCAGTAAATCAGGTGGTGATCTCACACAATTTTTCAAATTTGTTCTTTCCTGTGTATAAAAGTGAACCTGTAAAAATGACCTGCACTTTGTCTTTACAACATTTTTTGTAAAGGCAAAGTGCTGCTATTTTTAATTCAAAACTCATGAAAGACGTATACAGTGCAACGATTGAATAAATAATCTTTCAAAATTATGAATGTAATTTTCAAACACATCTTTAATCTCATTTATCATTCAATAAATCTTACTTCAGTGTTTTAATAGATACAAATTAAAAACATTGGATTTGGAATGGGAGTGGATTACAGTTTCATAAAATATTACAATTGAATAAAATATACAAAGATTTTATGTTAGTGTTCAGGAAATTTCAGATTTTCATCTACGCGATCTTCAAATCTGCGATGATAGAATTGATTTTGTGACCGTGTAATAATGTTCTCTTTTACTTATCTGCAGTATATAATGACTTTCGGTAATCACGACCCCAGGAAGAGTAACAGTTTTGAAAAACCGATTAGTGAAAACATACATTGGTATTGTAATAATATAGAACATTAATCGAATAATCATTGTCAAACATTTACATTTACACACATATGTGGGAATTTCGTATTACCTACATTTTTCTTGATGCAGAAAATTGCTTTTCCCGTACTTGTAACGAAATGTACTCCTTCTTTATTCATTAAGAAGAAAAACAAACAATAATTTAAACGCCACAATGAAATATTCATTAAAATTACTGAATAATTTTTATATGTAATAATTTATTATATAAAAGTATATCATTCAGAGAATTAATGCTGTACAGTAGTGTAAGAGTCTTCCTGTTAACAATATTTTCTTGTTAAAAAATAACCGTCCTTGTACTTGTTAATACCAAGATGCTTAATGTTAATTGAGTATATCAGTTATGTTATCATTAATTCATCTACTGTAATCGATCAAAACCATATTTGCTGAAAACTAAAAGTCACATTAATTTGTGTGAAATTACAGGCTGAAAAAATTTGAAAATATCCATTACACGGTTTAAAACACAAATTTTAAGCATGTAGAAATAGACCCCAGTAGAAATTACGGCCCTGATCAGGGGTTATATCAACCAATCATGACGTTTCTCAAATGGTTTTAATCCCATTCAATCCCATTTTTTAAACTTCAATCCCTTTTCAATTACTGGGTGATACAGCATGTTTCAAATATTATCAAAACATCTAGAAACAATTTAAAGGATGAAATGAAAGCACGACACCAGACAAAAAATTCAAAACAATTACAAGCAAAATACAAGAAAGTAAATTTAAATAATCAAAATAATAACAAATGGATACACAATCTAATTGAAAAACATATTCCACAAAATGTAATAGACGCTATTAATTTAGGACGTAAATTTACATAATAAAGTAAACAATGATATAATTATCAAGACAATGAAAAACACTGAAAAATGTTTGCGCTACAATAAAAATATATCAGAGTATAAAATTCGATACACAATTACTGAACACGTTATAAAAAAATGATAACAAAACTCAACATATTAATCATGCTACAAAAAAGCTACAAAACAAAATAAAAGAAACAAAACTTTTCATACGTCATAACCCAGATATGTATAATGGTTACCATGGTTGTTAAATGTGAAATACTCGACAACGAAATTCGTATTCAATTCGATGCCGAGAAAGAATTGGAAAGAATTGCAACAAATTCAATCTAAAGATAGACGGAATCCTGATCTAATTCTTTTCCGCTTATTGGATGAGGAAAAATTAAACAAAATTAAAAATAATTCAATTCGAAGGTCGAATAGATCCCTCGAAACCCTGCGAGTTCTATCTGAGACATTTTTTGATACAATGATATCTTCAGCTTTCAAAGGGTGGGATGGGTGCTCTGGCTGGGTCACCCCGAACATAATATGGACCGCGCAAATTTGCGCATATATAGATACTCTTGAAATTCCTTGCAGTGAGATTTCACTCTTCTGATAGTGAAATTGCAGTGAAAATTATGTAAAAAAAAAAAAAATCAAGTGGAAGACCGCATTATGACTGAAATGAATTTTCACTCGAATTAGAATTAAAGTTCATTTTACAAAGTGAAATAAAACACTCGTTTAGAGCGTGTTTCTCACTCCAAGGATTTTAAAGATATCGTATGCGTTTGTGTATACGATAAAAACAAAACAGTTTATGAAAATTATAAAGTTTGTGTACATAATACACTGAACAATGTATGATCAGATATGCTATCAAGTCTTTTGATTTGTAAATAAAAACTTATTCATATCTGGGAAGAGGCAACAGTACATAGTAGTCTACCAAATCATATATAATGGAATGAACATCACACATATAGATATAATCATATATGCACTTGTATTTACTCGAATACGATTGTAAACTGACCTACATAAGAGTATAAAATAAGCTCATACGTGATATTATATGAGTGATTTTTAATTCCAATTTGCACTGATTTATTATTTATTATTTATTATAAGTATATATTATTAAATTTGCTCCAGCCAAACAATCCAAAAACGCTGCTTGAATTGCACAATATATAAACATTGTAGCGATACATTGTAATCCAAAAGTCGTGAATCAAGCTTCATTGTATTCATAACAAGAATTAATGACGGATATGTAAACATTAGAATCGATTTAATTTCTGGAAACTTTCGTACATTAAACAACAAATTGGTAAACAAATTTATAAACTTATAAACGCAAAATATCAAATATAATCATAATTTCCATTGTCAATGATTTCACAACGAAAACTCGGTCATAACAAATCGTACTTTATACATAAATGAACTTGTGTTTGTCAACTTTGAAATTAGTTCATTTTTAATTAACCCATCATTTGCAATAAAAAATAATAACAGAGTTTTAACTTTCATTATTAACTTTAAATTTCATGGAGTGATTATTGAACCAAGGCTCTTTCTGACATTTCTCCAATTCACTCCAAGCAATTTGGAGATTTGATACTCAACCATCATCCACAATCAGGCGCTCGCATATCAGAATATTTTTACCACTTTTCCAACAAAAGTCTTTTGGTAGAAAGGAAAATTAGTGGATTTTGAAAAATTAAAAACTTTCTGTTTATATCGAATAATTTCAAGAAAATTTCGCGTGTTATCAAGCGCCTCGATTTTATGACAAATGCCTATTATTTGTAATCTCTACACCAAAGAGCTCGGATGTAACCGTCACATATTACAAGCAATGCAAACGCACGTAAGATTGAAACGTACATCGAAAAAAAAAATATTGGATGCTACTGCACGGATGAAAAATATTCTGGTCATTTCGTGATGATTTAAGATTTGACGTTCTGTCAGGCCACGTAAGATTATAGAAGTTTCCTTCGGCCATACAGAAGCAGGGAACTTTCGTTGCCTTCGATGGTTTTTTGGTACAGGTGCGTTCGTCATTTTTCTTCTTTTTTTTTTTTGTTCCGAGAAGCACAGGTTTGGTGGTGGTGGCGGCTCTAGCAATGTCGACGTGCTGGTGGGGCCTCTGCCGCATCCCATTAAGCAGGTATAAGGGTATCGTGACGGGCCCAGGACTTTCAGTCGACGTTTGCGTTCCAGACACGTGGCGTGGCAACGCTCGTCGGTACTCGGTCACGGTGACGTTACGCCTCTATTTCCGTATCTGTTCATTTTGCCGCCGATAAGTGTTTCTTTTAACCGGCAGTGATATCACTAGTGACAAATTGACCAAACACTGTGACGGAGGAATCTCGGTTAGTAATCGAAGCTTTCGTTTCATTTTAAGCTAGTTACCAGTGATATATTTTCCCCCCAAGCCTGCACAATGCATCGTTGCACACTATGATGAGAACGGTGATGTCATGTTTTTAAATTGTCCTCGGTACAGTGTTATCATCTTAGTTAAGTATCGCGAGCGATTTTAAGGCTCGTCGACAATACATATTTCCGTAGGTTATGCATTTTTTTTTTCTTCTTCTTTTTTGTCGATCAGGGGGGTCAATGTAACTTTTCGAGCACAGGCACCATCAAAGACAGGATCATTTCTAACTGTATCGCCTGACAGAGAGGCTCGTTAAAATACGGCTTTTGTCACGTTTTAAAACCTGTCTTCAAACACTCGAAGTTTGGGGAAATCTTGAGTCAGATATTTCATCCACTGTACCGGCGACTATATAAACTTTGGAATACCGCTTGAACAATGGCTCGGCAGCAATGAAATATGGCGTTTTTGTTCGTCACGTCATAAATAAAACTTTAAAAATGACGTGACATTTCCACGGCTCGGTGCAACTCGAACATTGGAATAATTGTCAATAACGCCTTTTTCATAGCCTTGCATTGCGCAATGCATTCGTATATTTTTTATATATATTTGAATGTTAGATACGAACGCACGAGATGCACGTCCGCGCTGTGCAGCGGAACTGCAGAAAATTCCTGTAATTTCACTGCATGACCGGCTCGAGAGCTATTGTTTTAAGCTATTATAACTCGTATGGTTAACCGCTGATAACCTTCTTCTCGCACGGCGTCGTCTTACGTCACTTCAATCATCTCCTTCCGTGGCACTGAACTCGGCCCGTTATAATAGCTCCTAATCGCGCACTTTCTTTCGAGAAAGAATAACGCTACAACAGCACTTTTCCAGGTGACCAAAACAAAAATTTGTCTGTGATCGCTAAAAAAGAAAATAGAATGAAATTCGCACATTGTCGGTGAAAAACCGACGTTCCCGATTTTTTTTTTTTTTTAACTTTTGTCCGAAAGTAGGCCGTGACACATTTCCGCTTTACCCGGTACATATAAAAAAAAAGTGGATTATTTACGTGTACTTTGATCGAACCCCGCGTATAAGAACGAGAACAAATCCTTTCTTGTTTATGTACAATTAAAGGCATTTTTCTCTATGTTGCTTTCTCCGCGAATCCGTACGTGTCTGGTCAAGAATTACTTCTGAAAGTATTTTTTAAACTGTTTATC
The DNA here is from genome assembly GCA_030522945.1 of Trichopria nigra. Lineage (NCBI taxonomy): Eukaryota > Metazoa > Arthropoda > Insecta > Hymenoptera > Diapriidae > Trichopria > Trichopria nigra. Next base: position 12,202 of record JAPYZR010001283.1, on the reverse strand, counting down.
ATCGAATCGTTCTTTAATTTGGACACGTGGAATCGTAGGAAATAAGACCAGTTTATGGCCATTTTTAACATAAAAGCCAGAAAAATTGGACAGAAACTGGTGTCATTTTGTACTAGGGTATTTTGGTTACTTTCTTAAATGCTTTATCAATTTGAATTCATGATTACTTTTTTAAATAAATAATTAATGATTCATGACTGGTATTTGTTAAATTGTTGGCCATTCGAAATCTTGAGGTTGCACGTGATAATGTATCGTTGAAGCTTTCGAGTACTGAAGATATTCAGTTGGATTTTACCATGTGGTACAAGACTATCGTAATACAATGGTTTTTCATCGTCAGAAAAGCTCTATGTTGTTATCACATTCATTGACGTTTGTTTTCACAATATGACAAAGACTGGTACCGAATCAATGAAAATATTTTGAGAACCAATTTTGAGAAACAATAAGAAAAATAATTACATTTGAATTATTTAAAATCATTGAGGAAATAGTTCGTATGTGGTAAACCCAAAGGTGATTTAAATTAAACCAATCGAAAAATGTATATATAAAAACTGCATTAAAAGTATACCCTACTGATAATTCTCATATGGAATCCCATGTGGGCATTTGTCGGAGAATCTCATATAAGAAAATTGGAATCAATAAAATCTTGTATATTTTTTTGGACAATTTGAAACCAACACGGTCGTGTTTTAATGTAGTACACAATTTTTTTTTTTTTGTTTCAAAGAACTATTCATTGAAATATTTGCACCAATCATTTTTACCTAAAATTGTGTAAACATTTTTAATTTTTTAATTTTTTGGAGTTCCGAAAATTAGATTTTTAATTTTAATTCTTTAAATGAAATATTATAAATAATAATAGGTATTTTTTGAGTTTACGACAAAATATTCGATATCAAATTATTTAACATTGTTTTTAATGTTATTTTTACAGTATATTCGGTAATTAATTTCAATAAATATTAAATCTAATTGATTGTTATCCATATTATTGACACGATTCTTTTGGCGTCAGCTTGGAAAAATGGCGTCACGAATTGTCATCAATAATGTTTTTATTAACGAATTTGAAAAGACATTTTCGAGAATCGAAAAAAAATTCTAAAATACTTTTCAAACAATTTCACATGTTTTTCGTCAGTATAGGTTTTCATATCCAATGAATATGGTTATTAAAAAAAAATCATTTTTTTTTCTCAAAAACTATTTCTATTACATTAAACCATGTAATGTTTCATCTTTCTTTAAAATAATGCAAAAAATATCCAAAATTTTTATTGGTTTCAATAAACAGTATTTTCGTTTATATATATGGGAATTTTCAGTAGACCGGGAAACTTGCAAAGAATAACTTGTAGAAAAAAAAAAACAGGTAAAAAGCAAATAGTAGTGTAGTAGTGGATTTTATTAGTATTAGGCGCCGCATTTAATTGTATCTTAATAAAAACAAGAAAATATATATTTGAAAAAAATGTGACACGAAATCTAAAAAAAAAAAACGAATTGAAAAATATTTGACTATTTCTTTGTAGGTTCAAAAGTAGAACAGTTACAGACAGTTTTTTTAAACTTGGGGCTTTAGTAGTGTGACTATGTAGAAGGTAGATACGTTTGGTATAAAAATATTTCTTTCGACAATAATGAAAAAATTTTAAATCCATTTTTTATTTATTAGCGAAATCTCATTCACTGGTATTAAACTTCAACTCGATTACGTCAATTTTAAACAATGAACGAAGACTCGAGAAAATCTCATTAAAATCTATTAAGAGGTGGTCAGGAATTTCACTCAATAAATAAAACGTCAAATTTAAGGCTAGATTTATTAACTGGGTGACATTTTGGCCCATTGCCAATCATTGCATAATGTAATATTTCAAATTTTTGTTAATAATTGATCGAAAAATGTTCGATTAATTATTCGATTGTTATAAGAATATTTTACAAATGATTAATTTCTCTGGGTTAAATCAATAATTAAATCAATAATATTATCCAGTAAAATATTTTGCCTTAATTCTCACGTAAAAATAAAAGTCTCAGTATATCCCCCAGAATCTCTCGGAATATTCTGGAGACATTGATTGTTATGTGGGTTCGAGCTCGACTTTCGTCAGGGGAAGTTACTTATTCAGATAGAATCAAAATAATGACGATCTATAATAAACGTAGCTCAAGGTAGAACACCTTTCTACTTTTTCTGTTATTGAATAGTGCCATTCAACTCTCTGCAGGATAAAGAGATAATGTAATCTTCTACTTTAGGAGTGTCTGAAATTAAAACAAAATAAAGTGTTACGTCGACAAGGTCAATTCTTCGAACGTCTTTGGGAATTTTCGAAAGCTATACGTGCATCATGTTTGTGCAATTCATGAAATCCAATCAGGTCAATTTATGAAATTGGCAAATCCTCATTTCAAAATTGACATATTGCATTTTTTAAAGTGTTTAAAGATCGTCCAAGGATTCCATTTGCTAGGCATTGATTATTCACATTTTTTAAACGATTCTCATGTTTTTCGATCGATAAAATGAGTTTCAACGTGTTAAATATAAAACGTAAAAAATACTTATATAGAATCTACAGGTTGTTTCACAATTTTAATTTAATGACCACTATTTTACATTTCATAAAAAATGCACCCTTTTTTCATACATTACGGACCAAAAGTCCCGTGCAAAAACAATCGATTAAATAGAAAATTATTTGATCACTAATATCGATCCAGATTTTACATCTCCATAGTTGTAGGAAACATTTAAAAAAAAATTGTTCTCATACGCATCTTTTATAGTGAAATGGGATTGAAAAGGCGGTGCACCTCAGGTGGGTTATTATTTTCTTCTGGAACAGGCATAAATACATAACCTCATAATTAGAGGGTCTCTTTCCGCAATTTGCAATAGCAGTAACTTACCTTCACCTAGCAAGGCCGACGAACTCTCGACCAGACCGCAAAGCAATCCGCACCCGAACAGCCTCGCGTTAACTGGATAGAAGAGTCGTTCATAACTGGATTAACTGTGAGTGGGATGTGCACGTTATGTCGACCTTTTTTTCATTCGCGACGGCTAGTTAAATCCAAAAACTCGTAATTCCAATCACGTCACCGTTATGCGAAATGATGGCTGCTAGATATATATCGATAATCGAGGCAACGAGACAGTTCGTGCGATTGTTTCCTGAATTATTTTTGTTTGTTTGTTTTTTTTTTTTGGAAAATTTTTTACTGTTTGATAACGAAACGTTTCTCCCTCGCTTCAGTCAGTTCTGGAAGTTCACAAGGAGGAATTCGTCTGTGCTGCAGTCTGGTGAACCTCATGACATTCCTGCAGTTTCTTCATTTAGATCACATCATTAAAGAATTTTATGGATCGACGGTCAAAGTCAATTGGAATTATTCAATTCTAACAAGTCATTTCTATATTCTTTTAGAAATGACGTATAGATCAAATTAGAATTTCCACTATATGCAATCGATACATTTGAAAATAAATAGTTTTTCTTGCGATTATAGAAGGCAGAGACCGATAAAACTGAATATGAATGCATTGAGATTGTATTGTGCATAGACAGCATTAAAATATTTGAAACAATTGTAAGAGTCTTACATCTTACAAGAGGTTGTTACGTTTTTGTAGCTATAGTCTGTACTAAAATGACATTTCTTATACAAGCATAATTGCAGTGTCTGCAACAGCTACCGTAAATTACAACTGAATTGAGGAAGTTTTTATTAACGTTACTGCAGAACGGTGTTTCTATTGTTTTTCTAATTAGCTTTTACAGTTTTGCGAATTTCTATTCATATGTATTACTATCATGAGCATCGTTAACTTGCCACCTTTCTATTAAAAAAAAAAAGAAATTACGATAAAAAGAAATATTTTAGATTTAATTATATTTAATCAGATCTATAATTGTGTCAAATTAGAAAAAAGTTAATTATATGATAGATCTTAACGGATCATGAGAGAAGGTAATTTCTAACAAACTGTTGTGATAAATTTTAATGATCGGAATTTCTTAGCTTATAATATATAGTGTAAAAAAGTCACTTCCACTTGTAGTTTCGGGAGTTATCAAGTTTTCCGTATGAATATTATTCTAAGTTGTCGAGTTGGATGTCTGGAATGCAACATTGTACAATTACAAACGGAAAAGTAGCCTGAAAGAAGAAAAAAGACCAACACACAAATTGAAAAGCTCCGAACTAATCAGAATTGCGGAAATCGATATGGCTATCTCCGTCTGTAGTTCCGATGATCAGAATTCTGCCAATTCATTTGCTCCTTTCCGATTGGTCCAACTTATTTCCTAGGTATATGATCGAGAATTCCTGCATTATTTAAAGAGAACACTTTGGATTTTGTCAAACTCATCATTCAGTCGTTGTATAAAAAATGAAGTCATTTCATCTAACAAAACACAGTAAGATCTAATGTTTCCAACTTTACAATATATTATCGGGTGTCCCATAACTGAAGGATAATATTGCAAGAGGTGATTTTTTGAGAATTATTTTGGATTGGCCCTTGCGGCTAATTTAGGTACATTGCGATGACAGGCCATCACCCAGATAGCACAAGTTGTCATGGACGTACAATGGACTTACAATGGACATGCAGTGAATGTACAATGAACGTAAACATAAATTCGTTTTCTCATGGACTGAAACTGGGCGTATACATTCACCGTCCAATGTACGTAGACTATAGACGTCCATTATTTGTAAATATTTTGACATCCGATGTTCGTTTCTGGACAAATGGAGGCAAATTGAACAAATCATGGCGTCCAATGGATGTCCATAGTTTTATCAATGGTGTTCCTTTTCAAGAAATAGTTTCGTCTATATCATTTATATCAATCATTTTTAATTCAGCATAGCTCCCATCTCTGGAGTAATGTTCAGTGATTTCTCCATGCGGAAAGGACCGTGTGAAATTATTGAGCTATCATAATGGTTTTCAGCAAAGTCGGTCAATGTCAATGCCAGCAATTAATTATTCACATTACTGGTCATAATTGGCAACGAGATAAAAGGGGCTGGGAAGGAGAGAAGGCATAAGGGGGGGAGTGAACAATAGCAATATGTGGAGCGAGCCTCCGCCTCGCAAAAATACTCGGTCGAGAGAGATTGCGTTGTAACTGTGACACCAAACTGTTACTGTTGCTGTCGTTTCTAACGGTAACTGGCCGAGTCTTCCCTACTTCAGTCGCGTATGGCATCACGTGCGCTAAAATACGCGCCAGTCATGCACAAGTATTTACACGGTCAGCCTTTCTCTCTCTGGAAAGAAGAAGCAAAAGCCAGTAAAACAAAATTGAGTTTACTCTCTCAAAACAACGGGGGGTTTTCGCTTAAAAAATCGAACGCGCGTACATATTGATCGAACAGTTTCAACGGCTGCTTTCTTCCTCCAAAGTCGCGAAAAGGCACGCGTTTCCCTTAAAACATACAAAAAAAAAAAATAGAATTCCAAGCCGATTCTAACGGTGCTACATTCTTTCATATATATAGCTGAAATTAATCTTCCTTCGTTACAAGCGAACAAAAGATTGCTAATAGAAAATGAGCCGTCTAATGTCGGATTTCTAATCCGACTTTCTCTTTTACAATTCAGCGCGATCACTCTCCGATAAGTAATGTTCGTAATTTTTTTTTATCATGATCAATCCTAATTATTATTTATAAAGTGGTGTCCTCTAAGAGTCACTTCCATGATATAATGTAAAAGGCTATAGAGCATCCATGATCTACCGTAAGTTGACATCGTTTCTAATTCCGGCAGTGAGTCAAGCATCATAACACTATATCACGACTTTCTGTCTTTATAACGACAGTCCCCGAAAGACTCTTTCCAAAAGCATCGATACTTGTTTTCAGAATTGACACGTACCGATTTTCAAGAATTCTAAGCCATGTCTCGAACAGAATTCAAAAGTTGCTGCATCAATCGTTTCTACTTCATGTATGTGTGCTTCATGTGAATTCATTCGAAGCTAAATTTGAATTGTACATTTTTTCGTTATACGTGGTATCAAAGAATATTATCAAATTCAAAATTGTAAAAGTTAATTTCATTAATTGCGGAATCAAAGTTTTGCAAATTTTATAACGTGTCTTATTAATTACGGGCTCATCGACACATACGATATCGAGATATCGGTAATCAAGGAGATTCCAAAATGTCAAGTCACAATCTTCAAATCGCATTAAAGTCCCTGTTATATGTCGAAATGTAAGATTTTGATCGTTTCATAATGTATGAACTCTAACGTAATAATTCCCAAGTTCCATCAGTTGCAATGACTCGAATAATTGATCTACAAACCTGTTGCTAAATTAATCATTATTTTTCCGTGGCAAATCATCGCTTGGGCGTCAAACTGTACAGGTAACAACTTAATTCATCGATAAATCGGCTCATGTTTTATACGAATTGCGGCTGTTTAGAGACAAATTATAGACGAAATGGCAACACTTGCTATAAAATGGAATAAAAAAGAAACTCGCGTTCTTTTCCAACGTATAATTATTATTAACTAGTCAGCTATACTGTTTCAGTTAATATATAGCACTCGCTTCTCGTGGTTCAAAAGAGTCAAATATAATTGATAAACATTCTAAGGTATAATTAATAGACTTCTTTTATGATAATAAGAGTTCATGTAATTAATATTTATGTTTTCGAATGAATGAATGAAGATATAAATTTTATTACAGCTATATAATGGTGTGTTTTATTTGGGAACAACAAATTATTGTCCAATTCATTAAAAATGTAAGGAGATATTCCTGAAATAATTTTTAAGGACGTTTAAATTTCTTTTCGCATAAATAAAATAATAAATGATTTGTATTTACATAATAAAACAACATTTTTACATAAATTTTCTAATTGTTTTTTTAAGATGTTTACCAACCAACGCAAAAGTCTAAAACGTTTCTGCAACGTTTCTAAAACATTTCATAAACGTTGCAGGCATTTCGTGCCGTTTGGATTGACATTTATTAGATTAATAAAAAAAAAATTCATTAGTATTTTGAATGAATTTGTTTCTTCATTTCTCATTCGATTTTTCATCGATTTGGCTGAAACGTTGAATGAAATTTATGAAGGTTGAAGTGATTTAAATAAAATTAATGAAATATCAGTTCCTAGGATTGAGAGAAATAAAACAAATTTTCTTAAAACTTTGAGCTTTAAGATAACTCAATTGTATGTGAGATTTTTTTCGCTAATTTACGACTGATTAAAATGATTTATCTAATCAAAATATCGCAAAAATACAAAATTACTTCTTTGACAGACAATATTTCTCCTATAGAATTTGTCACCCAAGACGAGTCATATTAGATTATCATTATATTCCGCGTAATTCCATTTATCAGAAAAGTATATTCACGATTTGCTCTGATAAATGTACTTATTTTTCTCATTAAATACGGGGGTAAACGTTAAAGATGGAATAGTTATCATTATACTAAACAATTTCATTAGAACTTGTGGATTACTGTATAGATAACCCCACGTGGTGAAAGTTAAAAAAACTTAAATTTCATTAACGAATGAATATTTTCTAAATTCTCGAGTATTATCTATAATCGCTACAATCGACATCGTTTATTGATACCGACACATAGATACAATTAATAACGGATAACAGATTTAATGCGATTTAATAAATGAATCGTCGATAAATTGATTGTGCCGAAATGCCAATTAATTCAACAAGTAATTCAATCTTCTGCGCTAACTGTTTATAGAATTGACCTATCTACTGCTGTGTGAAAGTATGTGATATCAATTAGGTAAAATACCGCCTGGAAAGGAAATTACTGATCACCTGAACAAATCATATCGTTCCAACAGATGTTTCGTTTTAAACGGTCTACTTATTTTGAATTGATATACTCTAATACGTATGTCACTGTTGCACCTATAATATATCAATATATTTTATAAATCCGTGACCAATAAGAAAGCTCAGATTTAGCTTTTCTACACATTAAATTAAATATTTATTGAAGTGGTTCAATTCATTGACAATTTCTTAATAATTTTATGACTGCATGTGCGTACAATAACAAAAAAAAAAAATATATATATATATATATGTATATATTTCTGTACACAATTTCAAGGAAGAAAGTCCAGTACCAAATTTAATCCAGATTACAAGTTTAATTATAATTGGCCTATACTGTCTAAATACATTGCGACGAGGAAGGAACCATCTTAGCACATTTGGTACGCCGTTGATTTGGCTGTTGGCCCCTGGTGCAATTGCAATTGCACAGATCGCAAGGGACAACTAAAAATAATTCGACATAAGTAAACTAACAGTCTGATTTGATTTTTGACTTTTTGCTCAAAATAAAATATAGTTTATCAGCTACTGTATACCAGCACATACCTTATACAAGGTATTTAACGTATATATATATATATATATATATTTGTTTGTTTATCATTTTAACATGTACATTTCGAAAATTCGAAAAAGTTTTCTAGAAATTGTCATATCAATAAATTTCTGTTGCTAAAAAAGTGAAATGAACAGATTTATCATTTTTTGTTTGTAAACAAATAACTTTTTTTATTTAGATACAAAAAATAGTTATTATATTCTGATTGCATACGCAACATGTTATTAAAAACGTATGTCAATGTGAATAACACGACAAGATCAAGGACTGACGTGTATATACACAAACACAGTGTATATTTTTTTCTCATCACATATTACTTAAAAAAAAAAAACTTTTTTTTACACCATTAATTAAATGTCTTTTTATTATGCATGTGCGCATAAACACTTTGCAAACAAAATTGAATGTTCTCGAATGCAACGTGATGAATGTTTGATCTAAAATAGATTGGCAATCTTGATGGGAGATTTGGATTTTTTCAGTATCTTTTTATGGTTTGTGTATACCATTTCTACCATTTTTATGGTTGCTTGGATTAATCATATAGTTTTATTACTAGTTCTTTGAAGTTCTTTTAATTTTGTTAGATATTTTTCTTGTATTATGTGCTTTTGAATATTGTTTCTATTGTTCTGCGTTTTTAATGGTGTTTCTATATTGTACTAAATTTATTACATAAACTAAAATATCAAGCTTGATTTTTGTTGTTGAAAAAAGAACCGTAAAAAACATGTATTCAAAACATTTTCTTAAGAACTGATGATATGTTTTAACACGATTAATTTTGAGCCGGAAAAACTGAATGAGGCTATTTCTGTTTCTTCAATGATTCGAAGAATGCCCGAGAAGATTTTTATTCGTTATTGGTCAATTTTTATTCTTTTCTATACTTTTATTTCCAGCATGTGTCTCTAACCCGATCTATATTTGAAATAACCATTTTTTTTATCAATATTCCCATTGCTCTGCTGTTCTACTCTTACAATTTTCTATTATTAAGTTCATTAGTATTATCATTACTTGATGCTCGAAAGTGTGTCAACCCTCGAAAGTTTTACTGCTTACAAAGTCTATAGAAACTAGCCATTTACGTGGCCAGACAAAAATCTTCCTTTCGTAACTTGCAATGTAGGAAAGGCGGATTAAAAAAATGTCAAGGCAACAGGATTCTTCTGAAAGGATGCGGCATTGTGCAATTTTATCATTGGACGACATCACAGGTTATACATTATATCCCTAAAATACGACTTTTTGAAACGGATTCCCCCAGGATTCCAGTTACTTTAGGTTCTGTTAGTATATGATTTATTTCATTCGCATAAATATTACATCGGGCAATCATCACCCGGCAGATTTCAGGTGCTGAGTCCGGGACGTGCAAAGCCAATACCTGGCATTGGGAAACATTATCCGCTTATTAACGACATATATGATGTATACCAAAACTTCGATGACCTCTTACTAATTGATCTCTGAAATTTAGCGATGTCACAATTTTTGTTTGGCAATTTCGATCATGACATGGATGAAATGCCTCCAGCATGTGTTGAAAGATTTCGAAAGGGAACTGAATCGCATCAAAATGTAATAAATGTCACCCGGAGTTTCCAATACGTGACAGATTACCCAACACGTATTTTTTTTGCGAATGAAGAAATGATTTTCAAAATTCGTATTTTAAAAAATATAAGTCAAGGAGCGTCTGGTCGGCCATGAGGTTAATTGTTCTATGCATAATTTTGCGCCGATTGATTTATTATGTAATTTTGCGAAGATCTTTTATTTTTTTTTTTTTTTGCCAAGATTAGCCGCAGTGGCTGTTACACAACCCTTGCATCATACCGATATGCTTTTTATGGTTTATCATTCTCGCTTTCTTTTCGACCGTGTCGACTGAAATATTCCATCAAAGTTCACTGACACCATCCTTATAGAATACGTGTCGCTTCTATACACCTACGATGACAGGCAAGGTTTACAGGTTAAAAAAAAAAATCAAGGCGTAGGATGAAAAGAATTTCGATAGCCTCGTATTCGGAGACCTTGACTTATTTTAATCTTTACCTGCATCAACCGATGCTGCGAATTTCGATTTCTACAGCTGCGGCAATTTATTGTTACCTGTCCTTTTGGAGAAACTGGGATTCATTCATTTTGGTCATCGGCCGACCAAAAAGTATACCATATCGCTTCATCGGACGATGGGCTGAATATTTTGAACCTGTTTTTATATCTCCCTCGTCACGTGCCTGGATTTCGGATGTCAATGACCGGCTGACCCACTTAGGGGTTATTAACATACATTCACGGCCTCCACAGCATCGCCGAGATATTTGCCTCCCGACGGCTGCAGATGCGCGTAATACTGGAATACTCGAACGGATCTCGGAATCAAACTCGTACATATTGAATGCCGAATATCGGGCCGGGGTAATCGGCTACTCGATGCGAGGAATTCGATATATATGGAGTCCTTGAAATAGGACGCCTGAAGAACAGGAATTACCCCTGGGCTCGTCTAAAATCGGTGAAACTTGGTGTTAACGATGATGAATAGGATGTTTTACGTTGAAGGGCGGTATTCGGTTCTTGGCCGATACTTTCTCTATATACCCCGAGGAGTCGAGCGTTTTTTTGAGACATTTTTTTAATGTGTATAATTTACAAAAAAAAATTGATGAAATGTCTAAGAGGCATAAAATTACTGTTTGCTTTTCTTTTATTCTTTAATGATTGTCAAAATGAGTACACTCCATAGAATAAAATCAAATGATTAATTAAAATTCATAAAAACTAAAATTTCACTAAAGAAACATGATAAATTGTGACATGAAAAAAGAAAAGATAATTTTAATTAACATGAATTATAAAAATGAAAATAAGATATAACAACTGAAATCTAATATACAACTAGTGAAAAATTCTAAAAATGATAAACAATAATCGAAATAAACAATAAGAATGAGAAATTTTGAACAATATCTAACAAACATTAATTGCAAATTTATAGTTAAACAAAATTTTTTAAATGAAAAATATACGACAAATGAAACATTTTAAAAGAAAAACAGACGAAAATTCAATGAAATCGATAGACAAACAAAACACTAATATCGATGAAAATACTTCAGTAACAAATGGTTCATCTTCATATATTACTACATAACAAAAAAGTTAAAATTATTTAGCATTTAGTAAATAAAGATTTGCCTAAATATATAGATAGCATTAAGTATAAATTTTAAAGCTTATCTACGTGTACAACCAAATGTTTTTGTTTATTATATCGATTTTACTTTTCTAAGGGAGTAATCGGTTATGTCCGAAGCAACGATGCAATATCTATATTAATTAGACAAAAAAAGTAGGAGAACAATATTCAAGTGTATATAAATCATAGTTAGTATTCTTTACAAAGCTTTTTGTGGACAATATCTTATTGAAATCTGGCCAGTTTCTTAATGGAAATGTAACGATTGTATGGATATTTTTTAGATAACTTTTGTAGATAATTTTTGGACGTTTCTGTCCAGTTTTTGGCTACAGATATTCCTAATATTTAAAGCTAATAGGCTAATCATTTTTTGTCCAGTTTTTAACCCAGAATTTGGCTAATTTGTTCATTTTAACTGGACAGTCTGTACGTAACATTTACCCATTTATTTTATGTGCATATATTTAAATAATTTTATTGTACAGTAATTACACAGGATATTTTTATACATATTTTGAATAATTTTACTGA
>JAPYZR010001282.1:0-23465 GCA_030522945.1 Trichopria nigra | reverse complement strand
ACGATTTTGGGTAAAGTAGCGCGCAGGTGCATGAAGAGTCGGTATTCTCGAGTGTCTCGCCAAAACCGGGACCTTTGGCTATCTGTTATTAATCTGTGCTACGTTATACGTGGGTAATTTTTCGAGCCCACGACTAACATGGTAATTTTACAATCTGAAGGAAATATACAAGAGTATATGAAAAGTCATATTTTCACAGTAAAAATAGGTAATTCATTGGTAATAGTGTTATTTTTTTTATCATTGTAATAGTACAGGTGTGAATTGTAAAATTGATACATAACGAATTGTGATTTTACGTTGTCACTATAAATTCACTGCGTTAAAAATTTTACGTTGTCACTATAAATTCACTGCGTTAAAACTAGGTAATTTTTAGCCCATGCTAAACGTTGTAAAATTACACAATTTTTTTTTACAGTGTAGGTTATAAATTACACATTTTATTTATTCATCGAAAAATAATAAAAAACGTTCAATATTACTTACCTAATTTATATCTGTAAATACTTCACGACTTCACGTACACAATATGAAGATACAATGAAGTAAGTGATCTCTCTTAAATATACTTCATGACCTTCATGACATCATGACATGACTTATAGACCGGCCTCCCATGGGCTGGAATCGTCCGACCGGAATGCCTGCCGTCTCCGGAATCTATTGAACACTATACATACATATGTAGCTACATATCTTTATAAAACTCTTGGACATATGGACATATGCATACATACCCCCTTACCCCCTTTATAGATATCTATGTACATATATAGCGTATAATAGTTTCCGGAGATGTGTTCCGGAGGTCGATTCCGGTCCGCATGGGAGGCAGGCCTTATAGCTTGCACAAAATAATTGCGCGAAAGATAAGATTACGATTGGTTAAAAATTTGGCAAAATGTCCGTTTGCTGTTCGAGGCCGAAAAGACGTCGAGGTTAGGCCGTTAGGCGCGCGGGTGCGGTTTTCAACGTTTTCGTCCGAATATCTGCGAGTTTTGTTGGAAAACGAGACTTATTGGAACGATGAAATCGTGACTGTGTCGAATGTTTGGGGAAGGTGGGAAAGATTCGTCTGAATTTTGCCTATATGGAGGAGTGACAATAGCGACAATAGTAACTGAAGTGATATTCCGTCTTCCCCAGAGGAAACCATGACCGTCACCGTCATGGAAAAGCTCCGGGAGTACGGATGGTAAATATTCCTCTGGTTTCCTATTTTTCGAAATTTATTTTACATTCTGAAGTATATACTTATTGGAGTATTTTTCGTCCATATTCGATTTGTTTCAGCTGTTAACAATTGTTTTTAAAAAGCCCTCGAAGGATCGAAAATGTTTAAACTTGTATATAGATTGTGCATACAATTTTTAAATGCGTAATCAAATTTTGATGAAACTTATAGAACACAGAGCCATACGATAATATTGATAATGTCAGACGTATTATAAATGTTTTTGAGATCCGATTGTGACAGCTTCAACTTTACTAAATGCTTTGAATTTTATAACTGTCAGTACAAAATTAAATTTATTAATACATTTACTTATGGAAAAATTTTAAACCACGAAATAAATAATTTGTTATTTATCGGAATTTGAATCTACCATTGTTGATATTGAGTATAATTGTAATTAATATTAATTTATATTGTTTATAATTATTATTGATCCATTTGTGAATATAGATTAATCATTTTTATTGTTTCTATTTATGATATATCTACAATATACAAGGACTTACTACAAGTTACGTAAATGCATTCATATTTTGACATTAATATTTTTAATTCCTTTTGTAGGTATTTAAGTGAACAAGGATTTGAACTTGTCAGTGACTGTGGCAATATATCCGACTTACAGAAACTCTTGAAACGGGCTGCTGATGTATGTAAAGTAGTTTTTACTCTTCCATACAATATTATAAGTATTACTAAATATACTTTTGTTTTAGCACGACTTGAAAGAAATAAGCAGCGGCGAGGGAGATATTAACAAATGTGACATTGTATTGCAAATTCAGAAGCTTCGCAATGTTGCAGCACCTAAAAGCAACGAGGAGTCAAAAAGTGCACCACGTATGTTGAAGCTTTCTCTGACTGATGGGAAAAATACCTTCCAAGCTATTGAAGTTCAACATATTTCTTCCATTAGGTGAGTTTTTAGTAATATTTATTTCTCTAGATTTATTTTACATTATTACATTATAGTGGGTGATTCAATGACATAAGGTATAAAATAGTTGACAATGTATGAATCAACTATAATAGACATTATTCATTGCAATACTTATTACTTTAATTTCTAGTTTAAATACTCCACCTGGTACGAAGCTATTGATGCGTGCTGGAGTCCTACCAACTTCACATGGAATTGTTTTGTTGGCACCATCGTATATTAAGCAAGTTCTCGGAGGCAAAGTTGCAAATCTTGTAGAAAAGTGGGAATTGAATAAGGTATACAAATTTTCAAGATTAAAAATAAATTTATCAGTAACATAATATATATTTATATATATGTTTTCGTTTTACAGAAATTAGCATTACATTCTAGAATAAGATCAGTTGAAGAAGGCGGGCCTCCACCTTGGATTCCATTCGGCAAAAAAATTGTGAAGGTCGCTGATCAGTCCAAGAACTTTAAGTCCCTAGCAGAGAAAGAAAAGGCGTCGAAAGAGAATGCCGAATTCGAAGCTCAACGGAACGATGCTATCGCGGAAGCCGCGAAACACGGTAGCAAAAAAATTTTTGGAGGAGGAAATAAACAGCTTTTAGATCATAGTGTTCAAAAGATTGTTGATCAAGGCTTCTCTATAGAGCAAGCTGAATATGCGTTAAAGGTTAATCGAAATAATGTTGATAGAGCGCTCAAATCATTACAGAAGCATGACAATAAACCGAATAGGTAAGAAATTTATATTTTAAAGAATTTATTAATTTGTTAATATTGTTTACATTATACAATTCGTTTATGTATATTTCTATGATTCTAGGGAACCAAGAGAACCGAGAGAACCAAAGGGCAAACGTCAGGATAAGAAAATGGAAGAATCAACAGGCAAACCGAGCAGTGGCAAAATATCATTGTTTGATTTCCTCGAAGATAAATTGCCTGCCCAATTGGAAACAGTAGAGGCTACCAATATTACAGATTTTAATAATGATCGATTACAGAACACATCGGATCGATACCACTCAAAAAATGCAGAGCATTCACAACCTTCTAGAAGTTCGAGGTGAGTAGAGAATTAAGTATTTTTCGTTATGTGAAACAATAATATATTTTAAAATAAATTTAATGAAGCAAAAATAAATAAGGAAATTTTATTTTCATATTTATGTGCAAAAAGGGGACAAAGGGGCAACCGAGGCTATCAAGTACCTCCTCGGCATTTGGAAGAGAAATCGAATAAGTTCTCGAATAGTAACTCACAGTACAATCAAGGAAATACTCATAAAAGCAAGCCTCCGAGGTTCCAGAAAAGTCAAGAATCTCAAAACAGCTTTCAGCAAGATTCTGTCAATAGTTACGGCAAGTTTTCACAGAACGACTTCCGGAACTCGACAACGCTATTTAATCGAGCCGACATTGGAAACCCTAGAGATTATGGAGTCTTCAAAGCGAATCCGCAGGACTATCAAGGAAAATCGGGTAATGGTCGGAATCAGAATCATGTCGAAGACAACAGAAACCGACAGTCTTTCTTTGGAAAACAGAATCGAGTGCAAGACGCGGAGTATCGAATGTTTCAAAATGAGGATCGGAATTACGGTAAAGGATTATCGAATCGTTACAATTCTACATCTGATGAAATTAAAGATTTTGTTGGAACAAACAGTCAAAGCAGTGATGGGCTATATAATGAAAATCGAAGTAACGATTCAACGAGTAGTTGGGTCTGGAAAGTCGGTGACATATGCATGGCAAAGTACTGGGAAGATAATATGGTACATAAATTGAAAATTCGATTTTTTGTTTTTTTTTTTTTAAGCAAATGGTAATATTTATAATAATTTATTTTCAACTTTTCAGTATTATAATGCCGAAGTGACAGCTGTTTCAAAAAGAACATGCGTCGTGAAGTTTAAAGATTTTCAGAACTACGAGGAAGTATTGCAAATTGACTGCATTCCGATAACCAAAGGCGTAAGTTATTTAAACTAATTTAATGATAATACTGCATTCGTTAAAAATATAAGTAAAATTTTATTCATATCAGGATCTGCCACAAATGCAAACTGAAAATTCCCGGCGTCAGGATCAACGCTCAGGTAACAGAATTCCACGGTTTGAACAAGGGCAAAACAATTCTAATGGTAGGCTAAGAAAAAAATTCTAACGGTAGGCTAAGATTTATACTACTTTATTTTTTATTATTTATTATGTAATCTCTATTCCTTACACAAAAATATAAAAATTTGTATTAGTATAAATACTTTACATAGTTCTGGGTAGTTCACTTTTTTCCATAATTTCTTATTTTCAATTTATTAAATAATTTCATTTGCTTGCTATAAGATCAATGATATAAATATACAAATGAGTAAATGACTATAAATTAATAATACATAATGTATAAAAATTAACAGCTGGTACGGAGTTCCGTAGAACTGGAGGTGCAGGTCAGGGAAGTAAAGGCTTCAAGGGCAAGCGGGGTCAACACAGGGGTGCCCAACCAATATATCAACCACCGGCGCAACGCAGTAACGCGTCATTAGCGCAAAATACTTAGTAGAAATTACTCCGATGGTTTTTCGCACAAGGAAATAGGCAATTATTTTCTTTCCTGTAGCTGAAATTCGCTCGGTACATGCAGATCTTTCAGAGTACGGAATTCGCTAAATGGCGTAGATTGTGCGAAAAATAAAATAATCGCAGGCGTATTATTATTATTATTATTATTAACGTAATTAATGTAAGATAAGGATATTACTTGGCAGACTGTCTTAACGTTTATACAGTAGACGCGTCTCGGAGGAATTCGTCTCTGACTTTGTAATATTTATTAATGTGTTTCCACGATGTAAGCTGGGTTTTTCATTAAACTAGCATTGCGAAACGTTTGAGTGTTTTTTGAATTTATTTGTGTTCGTTATCATCAATCAATTCATTGATATATTTCTTTTAAATGAGCTAGTGTACTAATAAACACTTGTATGCATGACATAACCTCAAAATATTCATTTATATATTATTTTATTTTGTATGCAGGTATACCTGTAAGTATATTCTACCCAGTGAAGTTATCAATGGCTTCTAAAAGCAGAAAACTCTTTGAATTATTATGATTTTTTATTGGAAATTACCGCATTAATTGTTTATGTACATTTAAAAAAAAAAAGGTCTTTAAATATTCGATTTCTCTCGCCACGCTGCTAATCGCATATTCGATTATCAGAACGGCCCATCGATAAATCGAAATCTACATTCGATATCGTTTCGGCGTCGTTCGCGTCTTTGGTCCAGATTTATATGTATATGGCGCGGGAGCGCGGGGTTTCGTCTGTCAATGTTTACAATATTAATCCATATAAGTATATGTACTATATTTTCACATTTTGACCATGGTGCCTATATAAAGGACCTGGAAAATACATGTGCGGAATCCCCAATTTCTTTCTCCCCTTATCGACATTGTTTAGCTAACCGAGCTGAGCAATGCCGGTATTCAGAGAGTGTAGATGCGATGACAGGGAAAACATAAAGGTTAGAATTTTAAATTTACGTCAACCGCTTGATCTTTCAATACACTCCGATGTTCTTCTTCTGTGCAGTGTTACGAGATACTTGGGTTCCTTGGAAAAGGAGGCTTTGCCAACGTCTACAAGGCACGATGTCGCTTCTGTGGAATGAAAGTGGCTATCAAAAAAGTAATGCATTTTATTTGGTTTGTCATAGTTATTCATAAAATGTTCTTCAGAATCTTTAAACCTAATTTTAATCCTTTGTTTATGTCACTTGTAAATAATCTGTGGCTAATGATGGATTCATATTTTTATAATTTATCAAAAATGATGTGGGTCGATATAAATTTGTGAAAACGACTATGAATAAGAGCAACCTCCATGAAATTGTGATTTGGGACATGGATCGGATTAATAGTCGTAATTTTTTGTTTTAATTCATATTTAATAAACATTTTTTAAGATGTACGGGAAATATAATAAAATAACATAATACGTACATTCTCTCTATTATATTTATTATTAATAATATAAGTAATCAATGTTAAACAGCTGACTGATGTTTACAAATGCAGCCATGATAATATGGATTTGTTATCGTTAATAAAGTAGAAAGTTAAATTGCAAATAGTAGGCCGCACTTGAGAACTGGTTAGATTTAAAAAAATATTCTTATAGTTTATTAGGAATTGGAACGGTTGATTAATGAAATGTGTACAATTTGGAATCATAGAGGTTATTTGGTTCAACAGGTGTTAGGCTTAGGTAATAGTTTTCTCAAGTTTATTCCGATATGATTTCAAATTAATTACATTAAATCTTAAAAAATTAAATTTAATGTTTACATATCGATTGTAATAAAGCTTAAATATAATATTTACATTCGAAAAATACTTTGTATGTATAAATAGCACATTAATATAACGTGCATTTTTAATATCTAGCCTAATACTTTAATAAAACATATTTAATTATTAATTGAAAATGTTCTCCAGTATATAAAAATTAACTACAGAATTGATC
Organism: Trichopria nigra; assembly: GCA_030522945.1. Classification (NCBI taxonomy): domain Eukaryota; kingdom Metazoa; phylum Arthropoda; class Insecta; order Hymenoptera; family Diapriidae; genus Trichopria; species Trichopria nigra. The sequence continues at coordinate 16,756 of JAPYZR010001282.1, read as the reverse complement.
AAATTGACCAAAAACATATATACTATTGATCTCGGCTATTATTCACCCACAGCTCGTTTATATAAGCCAGCTAATGTCTTATCTGTTCAAATCGATTTGATTAAACCAATGAATATAGTTAAAACTAACTTGTGTTCAACTTTTTTCTCATTTAATTAGTTTATGACACTATTATTGTTCTATTAAGCATTTAATATGTATCTGAATTCCATGTACACTTCACATTTATTTTGTATCAAAGGCATGTTCAAGGCTGTTCATTTTTATAAGTAAATAAATAATTAGAGATGGGTTTCTATATATATGTATACATGTTAAAATCTAATTTTAGATCAACATAAGCGAGGTGAGAGCAAACAAGATGGAGGATAGGGTCTTCCACGAAGTTAATATTCACTCTCGCCTTAGAAATCCTGCTGTTTTAGAAGTATACGTTTTTTTCGAGGATGATGATTACGTATATTTAGTTTTGGAGCTCTGCCAACAAGACCTCCAACACTTCCTCAAAGAACATGGTTCTCCAAGTCTTCCAGAGGAAGAAGGTTCGTACCGAATAAACTTTGTTCTTCCACCTTATAACGTATGTACAATGTGAGTTTTCAAAACTGAACATAGGGAATTGCACATTGTAGCTCGGACTCATTAACATTCTAGTATACGTTATTTATTACTTACTTTACTTAATATTGATTTTATTTGCAGTGAGAGGTATAGTTCACCAATTAGTTGAAGGTTTGGTGTACTTACATTCAAATGGTATTATTCATAGAGACTTGTCATTGTCTAACATACTCCTGACTGAAGACATGCAAGTGGTAAGATATATAATATTGTAATCTAATAACTGTTTTGCTTATTATCTTACATTCAACTTTGTTTTTTGACAAGTAGAAAATCGCAGATTTTGGACTTGCTACAACCATGACGCCACTTGAAAAGCTTCACCAGACTATGTGTGGTACACCAAATTTTATATCGCCAGAAGTAAGTAATTCGTTTGCGTTTATTTTATTCGGTCTATTAACTTCGTAATATTTAATTTGACTAACTGACACACTTATAAAATATTTATATCTAGGTTGCAACAAAATCTTCCCATGGTTTCGAAGTCGACATTTGGAGTTTAGGATGCTTAGTGTACACACTTTTAGTCGGTAAACCTCCTTTTGACACAGAGACAGTGAAGGCCACGCTAACTCGGGTTGTAATGGCTGAGTACAAAATGCCTTCTCATATATCAGATAATGCAAAGGACCTTATTGAAAAACTTTTGAAAAAAAACCCCAGTGACCGAATATTATTAAAAAATATCTTGAGGCATCCTTTTTTCGTCTTAGCAAATAGGCGGAGAGGACACAACGTGAGTTTCGTATTTTATTTCTTCAACGTGATTTAACCGATAACATATAAAAGTCATGTTTAATATTAGATCAATTATTTTAGAGGTATCTCAATGCACCAAAGTTTTCTGAACACAGTGGTGACTCTGGATTTGGTCGAACAATGTCCTCATGTGATCATCCCCGATTACGATCAAGATCGGAAGAGAGATCTGGAATAAAGCTGCTATTATACAATAAAGAAAGATCGACGGTGAGCGCTAGGAGTGAACCACTCATGGAACCTTCTGTACCTTCGTTTCAACCTAAATCTTACAATGCCCCTCATTGCAAAAACTCGATACTCGCAGGAATTCCATTGCGTTCGCGAATTTTTCCGCTGGATGAAAAAAGTAGTTTCCAACGAATCGGAGAGGAAGATAAACATCGAAGTCATAGACACAGAAAAAAGGAGTCTGATCGTTATTGCGAAGAAGATGAAGAGCCCAAGAAACTTCCAGTAAATACTTTTTTTTTAACTTTGATTACAATAACTAAATCCTGGTCTGAAAAAATTGTTCAATTTAATCAGTTTCATATAATTCATTTAAAGTTCAATTCATTCAGTCATATAATTCACTTAAAGTTCGAATCCCTTTCAATCGATTCATTATAAATATTTCAAGCAGAAGCCCATTCTTCAATGAAGAATAAAAGACTGAAATTTCAAATAGCATCACGTAGGTGTTAATATTTAATGGTATGATAAGTGTTTTGTGGATTGCTGCTGTGAAACTTTTACATGCAAATATAGTAATGCAAGTTAAGTAATCCATTACTTAATATAATCTAATTAAAATAAACATTTAATTTAGGTTCCTCCATTTAATACTCGAAGACTACAACCTAAGAAACACAGAACAAAGAGCTTGCTAATAACAATTTTAAATGATGGAGAAGTTTGTCTCGAGACTTTGAAGAAATATGGATCTACACTTGGCAATTATTCGAATGATAATTTAGTAAGTAATCAAGTACCAGTATTCATGTATTCATAATTTTCAATTAATTGAAAAATTAAGTACACTGTTGCATTGATTTGGGTCAGGCTGTAAAACAGCACTATGCTGTGCCTCGCCCTCGTACAATTTTATATTTTTGTGCAATAAAGACGTTTTATTATTATTATTATTATTATTATTATTTTAGGATAAAGTTACAGAAGTATGTAGAATATCGAGCGAAGGTCTTCGAATAGTCCTGTACAAAATAAACCCCCCATTAAATGTTGACACTCAGCCACCTCCACTTCCAGTGCAAGGTGTTGACAGTATTTATTCGTACGAAAATTTGCCAGCGAAGCACCACCGAAAATACCTTTACGCAGCGCGATTTGTGAATTTACTTCGAGCGAAGACGGTCAAGGTTACTCTTTATACCCAAAAAGCAAAGTGTTATTACATGGAGAATGTTCCACATCCCGACTGCGAAGTAATTTTCTATAAAGGAATTAAGGTTTACAGAATTTAACTATGATCTAATACGAAAATTAAAAAAAAAATTGATATATTTATAGAAATTTAAAAAAACTTTGAACATGCTTATTTACAGATAACGAAAGTTGGCAACGTAGTAAAACTTCAGGACGGTTCGTATACCACAACGTATGTTGAAGATGATTCGCCAACAGAGTACGAAGAATATTACACTCATTACAAAGAGTGTTATAGTCAATGCACGTCTGTGGATTTGGCGTTGACCAATCTGGAAACTGCGACTTCGTTTCCGTATTTTCCTGCAATCATTGGACGAAAACCCACAGCTCTTACAGATTTATCGACAGAAGGAAAAGAAAATTCTATGAATTCCGTGAACATCCGACCGTTGGTGAGTAATGTATTCCGAAACTTGAATTGTTTAGTGATCATATTGCATGCCTTTTAAACCGCATCTATGTCCGCTCACTTCGTTAATAAAATTTTCTAATTTAAAATTTAAATGACAAAATATAAGAAATTTTGAAAAAATCACTTTTCAATTTTCAGCTTTAAGCTAGTTTTTTTCAACTGAATAATCTTTAAGGTATTATTGTATGTATAAAAACAATTTCAGATGCCGTCGTTCGGAAGTTGTTCAACGATTTCGACGATCGAAAGTCACACAAAGTCGAAGAAATCAAATTCGTTACGAATATCACATCCATCAGCGAAGTGGAATAATGGTCCGATAGAGGTTATAGTACCAAACATCGGCGTTGCTACTCAGTCGCCGTCAGGGCATATTAAAATCAAGTACCATGATAGAAGTAAAGCCACTGTAAGTAATTACATTTCTTTCGAAATGCCTTAAATTAATTCTTTAATAATATAATACTGATTTCGTTTGATAAGATAGCTTCATTAAGATCTAAGTTTATATTTTGTACTCGCAAGGAAGGAACATTTTTAATACAAGTCATTTATTACAAGAATTATTATATTCATACTTGTTATACTTAAAATCTTATGAAGAAAAGAACTCGGAGGATTCACTTTGACATGGCTATTTTATATAATGATTGTTTATTTAATTCGTTTAATTTTTTGAAAGTTCTGAAACGCTCAATCGGTAGAGTAGTAAACTTGTCTCAGAAAAATTAAATTTACTATTACATGTCAACAAAAAAAGGTTCGAGGTTGAATTGAACAAGAAATATATGAGAAGTTTATTTCGTAAATTGAATAAATAGTTCTCAATCAATTTCATTGGTCATTTCTAAGGATCATATGTATATCTAAAGTATATAGAATAGCTGTATGTAATAAGAAAGCTGAAATTTGAGAAAAAAAAAACTTCAAATGTTCAATTTAGACTTGTTACGTATACAATACATACAATTATAAATATAATAAAGTAGAAGGGCTATGAATTTTTGAAAAGAATTTGGCTATTAATTATTTATATCTTTGAATCAATTCAAATGCTTTGGAATCAATATGTTAATTTAATCACATACGATTTTTAGGTAATTCCGCAAGAGCAAGGTGGTGGTGTAATTTATGAAAGAGAAAATGGCAGTGTACAGAAATACAGCGCTGAAGCTGCGAAAAACAAGGAATTAATACCAGCAGATGTTTTCAAGAAAATAGAACAATTGCAATATGTCATTAAATACTTGGCGATGTCGGCATGTAAAAATTTACGATAGTTCCAAATTGATTATTTTGTATATTAGCAATCGATTGACAGAGGGCTTTCAAAAAAAAAAGTTTATATTTACTAGTGGTTAAAAAGTGAATTTTTTAAGTCAGTGTAATAAAGACGTACCGCACAAGGGCAATATACGAAAGTCGTTTTTGTTCAGTTTGATACAAAATCGTGAAAATTCCTCTGCAGGAAAAAGCTCTTTGTACAATTTGACTTACATTATTTGTATTGCACCCAAGTTTCATTTTATTTAAATGAAATTAATAATTGGTGAGAGCAAATTTAACAAATTATTCGCGCTTCCATATGGAAGTTTTTAACCTAATGTATAAAGCGTATGTATAGTTTTGTATCTTAGATTAAGAGAGAACTTTTTACGCAGAGATTATATTTATATCGAATTCAATTTTATTATAAAATTGGACCAACATGTAATTCGTTGTAACTTTAGGCTACAAATGTACTCTTAAAGTCCAACATTTCGACTGAGAGGTCAATAAAAGATAGAACTGAAGCTTAGCATTCTGTGCGAGAATCCATGGCCTTAATTGATAAATGGCTTCGTTGACTCCGAGGTCAACGAAGTGTAATAACACCGTTAATTTTAGCCAATGCTCGAATAGCTGGAGAAGACCCCAAATTTATATAACTTTGTCTATATACTTTATAGTGCACAAAGTAATAATACTGCAAAATTATTTTTTACGTCGTAATACATAAATATATCTTCTTAAAATGCAAGCACGTATATAGTATAATTTTTAACGATTTAATCTGATTTTGATTTTGTTATTCTAGGTTTCGTACATTCAAGAAACTTTTTATTTTCATTTTTTGTTTGAAAAATGCATTCTACTGCCTATATCATAAAAAATGTAGATATACTACATATATATTATATATATATATATATATATATATATATAACTGGTTGTTCGGTAGTCATTCGATATGGAAAGGCCTCTACTGAACATACATTTCTACAGGTCAATGGCCAGGGGTCTCAACTGGAGTCCCTGGGCGACATGGCCGCCTTGGTATGTGTCGGTTCGGGTTCAAGTGACTTCATTCCGATACACTTCTACATTCCAGAAGGCCCTTGCGAACATTCGCTCGAAGAGGAAATTCTATCTATATATATATGTATACGTATGCATATCTAATAATTATATAATATCCTTATTTCTCTGCTTTTATTATATTGTGCATAACACCGTGAATCGAAAGTTATAACGGTGGCTCGATTTCGAATTCAATCGAGCTTCGTGCTCCGATTTCACACGGGGCGCGGATCGCCGATCGAGCGAGAGAGAGATAGAGAATGAGAGATTTTTTTCCTGGAAATTGGCCATAACATAAAGGTCACTGGCACGGGGAATGAGGAGAGAAGACTGGACTGGTGTGGAGGAACGTCAGCAAAGAGACATCGGGGCTTTGGGTGTGTAACGGTCACCAACATTCATGCATGTACAATACACGAAAGGATTGAAAGGTTCCCCTGGAAAATGTACATATAGTCGAAAGAGGAGAACAAACCAATTTTAAGGGGCCATCTACGCACTAGTTTCATGTAGGAAGAAGTCCCCCCGGCCGGAATGCGGGTCGCACCAATTCCACGTCGTTACATTATTTCCTTTCTCCCTTGGCGCGCAAAAACGCTCATTCGCACGCATCGAAAGTAGCATAACGCGGAATCGAAATTCGGCTCGCGTCGCGGAGGGATTTCTCCGAGGGGCGCCTTTCTATAGCCGTAAAACGAGCGCAGGGGACGACTTGTTGAAACTTGAAGTTGACGCGGCACCGTGAGAGAGAGAGAGAGAGAGGAATTTTTCGGAATCCAGGGCGGCCATTTTGAATCGCTGCGCAGGAGAACGGAAAAGCGACGGAACCAAACTGCTGAGAGACCAACAAATAACAGTGCACCGAGGCAGTAAAAGTCCGTTTTCGTCGACTTTTCCGACGCGATGAGTCTGCGATCGATCGTGCTATCGATCTGAGTGTTGACCAGTGTCCGAAAAGTGACGCGAGACAAGCGGCGCGAATTCAGGAAAAATATACGCAAGTGTTTTTTGTCGCTCCCCGGGACGACGAACCGCGCGAACACTCACGACTTGAGCTTCTCCGCGAAAATGGGTAAGTCCAAGTTGTTTGATTCGTCATCTAATATGTACATTAGTATTTGAAGCCTTTGACGTCTTTTACGTTGAATTCCCACCCAATACGAGCCTGTGGAGATAAGATAAGAAGTTTACCGCTTCCAGGGGTCTCCTACGAACCGTATGGAGCGCTCAAGAAGGCCTTTGAAATGGATGCACTTGGTTCAGTATGTAAAGATACATCGTTAATGACCCCCGTAACGATGTGGAACATTAATGAGCCTTAGTCATCGGTATTTGTGAAAGTATAATTTCATTACTGGGTTAGCCAGTCAGTTTAGATCTGAACGTCATATCGCATTATGGGGCGAGGAAGATCTAAAGCAGATACTAGAAATTCAGTTCCTCTGCGGCGAAAATATCGAAGCGAGCTTAGTGTTGATAGATTCTCAGAATACAGCCTTCACAACGATTACCTTTTGGAAGATGTTGACAGTACGCACTTGTAATACTTTTTTAATTCTTCATATTGTTTACGAGATTCTTGATTTTAGGGAACGCGTGCAATGACTGCATGGCGAGGGTGCCGTACGCGACGCTCATTGCCACAATTATGTGCTGCATGGGTGTTGGGATCTTTTGCGCCACGATGTACAGAGGAACAACACTGGCTTCCGTGATGATGAATGGAGTATTTCAGTTGAGATTCCCGTGGCTCGAGTCCGTGCAGTTATTCTTCGCCATCTTTGGCGCCAGCATGGCTGCACTTGGCTTTATGATACTCTGCGTCGGCTGTCTCACTACCGGTGCCACCAGGCATAAGGTGTACCGTGCATGGCGTTCCAGGGTTGGGGGAAGGATTTCTTGCGCTGTTGTAAGTTTTTCTTTAATGGATTATTTGTACATGAAAAGTATGACAGTTTACATCTTAATTCTGCTTAGTATTCGCTAAGATAATTTAAATTTATATGTATGAAGTTTTATCGTTATTTTTTGACTATTTCTTCACTTAATGATTTTCAGTTCATGACTATCACGTACATCTTGACACTGTTTTGGATGCTCATCTTTGTGTGTCTGATAATCATCACACTCGTCGTTACACTTTTCCGGGGCTTGTGTAGCAATCCAAAAGTGGTGACACATGAAATTCCCATTGATTTCACTCAACTTGGTAAGTAGAAAAAATTTTACTGTCTGCATTTATTATAACACTGGAATTTTTCTTTGCTTATAATGTGTTACATTATAATCTTCATACATAATTAATGTCTTTGATTAGTTTGTGGAATTAATTTAAATGGTCAAGAGAGACTCGCACAATCAAAGTTTTGTACTATTACTTTATAATAGTCGATAGGCCAAAAATTGTAATCTTCTCTTATTAAAACCGACATTTTATGTACTTAACATTTGCAATATTTTTTAAAGTTGAAGTAAAAACTCATATGAAGCTGTTTGTATATTCAATACAAAATTCTCATTTTATGATAAAAGTTGTAGATCTTTTATCTTTTATTTAAATTCCATTTTATATCAATCATATAAAAAAATGTTTGATTCCATATAAAGGAATGGTTTGACAAAAATGATTACATAATTGTATCTCGTTTATAAGTACAGATGATTATTAACCTTTAGAGGACGAGAAAGCCACTATAGTAGCTCAAAATGTTTTTTTTTTTTTTTTTTTTTTTAATCATTTTGAATCCACTATATTGAATTATAGAAGTTTGATTTGCAATTACCGACTCCAAAATTTCACCCTAAATACATTCGTCAACATTATAATACTTTTGAATTTTTGTCATTTGAAATGTCTACTTTCATGCCTCTACTGTCAAAATTAGAATTCTATAGAGCCGTGAACATGCTACAAGTATATAAAAATATTTATATAACACAATTCAAAAGTGCAGGGATTGTGTAATATGCACAGGAAGTACATTATTTGAAAGGAAGTATTTTTTCCTCATAGCATTGATTCCAGTGTAAGTAACACATCACACGATACAAGCAATTCTAGGTCAAGTACAGATTTGACTAGAATGAAAAGAATATAACAAATTTTAGTGACTTTGAATTTAGAAAGAGACAAAATTATTGACATTGGGGATTCTAAAGTAGTAGAACAGTTATCGATCTAACCTAAAAACAGGAAAATTATAAATAAAAAAAATGTTTTTAAAAATTCGAGCTTTGGAAGGGTGATTCTACATGACATATTATATTACTTTTCCTCTCCCACATACACATTTCGAACATCATTGCCTTTCTATATACTGTTTATTACCAGGAATTATGGTAAAATGCTCCAATTTACAAAATGTGTAAGCTGTCTAATAGATGATATAGTGGCTTTATACCGGACTCTAATTTTCTAGTGAATGATACATGCGGTGTAGTCATCAGCATGAAATCTGTAATATTCGAGTATTGCTAACTAGGTATAATGAAAATTATAGCTTCGTTTCGGATACTAGTATTAAGTTGTTTAAGAGATGTACTGTGTGATGTAAAATGTTAAATGTCAATATGTTATATAAGAAATAAATAATTATTTATATAAGCAGGTTCTAAAGTAGAACAATTACCAACCGAGATTTTCAACGATAAAAGTATAAACAAAGTGATTGAAGCATTTTCTTTAAATTTGGGCTTTGAAATAGTAATTCTACATAACAGATATTTATAAAATCCTCGAAAAAATATAGCTGAAATTGATTCAAAATTAAACGAGGATTATGCTAAATAAATAAAAAACTGCCAATTCAAGAATTTAAAAATAAACCGAAAACATAACACAAATTTTTAAATTTGAAACTGCCAATTTATTGAATATTTTATTTATTTATCTATATTTTGTGGTAATAAAAATTGATATTTTGCATCAGGTTTCTTGTTCCCGACGAATACCAAGGTAGAAAACATGAAGGTGTCCGGTGCAGAAGAAATCAAGCTATTTTGCAAGGACTTTGTTGAAAAGTCGGAATTCATCTTCATATTAGCAACAATAGCTACAGTAGTTGTCATTCTCAGCCTAATTCATTACCTAATCTGTTTATCTGCAAATTATGCTCACATTCGTGATCACGAGAAGTTCCAAGAGCTACAAGAGCTTCAGTATTTACAAGATCCGGTTGATCTGGATTCTCCACAAAATGATATGGGAACTCTTCGGCAGCATCGTATAAAAGATAGGTTTTAGGATACGGCCCGCGAGATCTTTGCCACGAACCCCTTATAAGTTCGACGCTGCCGTTCTGCAAGAAACGAAGAGTCAAGGGGGAGAGGCACAGACGCTGCTTGGAGACCGATCGACCATTTCGGTATTTCTATCGCGCATACATCGAAGTATTCCGTGTGCGTTATTATATTCCGTCGTCGGTCACCAAACGTCGTAGCACTCTATATCGAGGATGGATGAGAAGATGTTAATTTTTAATACAAGTGCATAAAGACCTTTACTGCGAATATAGGGATTTGCCGGATGGGCCAAAGGCAAGTAAGGCAATCGCGTTCACATAAAAATCGCTTTTTCACTTTATGCACGTTGTATCAGAAAAATCGTTTATGATTCCGTCAGTTTCACAATTCGTTTTTGTGTTTTTTCCAAGTGTATTGTATCATTGCATCATTTTTTTTTTTTTTTTTTTTGTTATTCCGTCCCTTTGCGCCTGAGGAATCATTCACCCATCCTCGCCTAACAGCGACTGGAGGATCTTGCGGGAACACTCTATGCCGTCCATTTATTCGCGATTGTCTTCTAGATGTATACAGCTCTATGGCGCTCTAGGCGTCGACTTTTTGGAAATTTAATGATTCATTAGCGCCTACGCGAACGCGACGCTCGCTAGTCTACTCGTGTTCGTTGCGCTATACTAGTGCGGTAGTTTAAAAAACATTTTGTTATGAGTTATTACGACTGAATAGCGGTCAAGGTGGTTTGAAAGCACAGGGGCTGATGATAAGAGATAAGATGATATGAAACCTGAAAGTTATTCAAATTAGGTTATATCGAGAAAACTCGATTATAGATGATACCTCAAGTGTTCAAAATGCATAAAAAGTAATGAATATGTATTTAAAAATATATATTTTAGGTTGACACATATGACTTGAAACTACAATGTCAAAACATCTTTTCGATAGCTTAACTGATTTTTCCACTTTGTACAACATCGTTGACAAAATCTACTATCGAATTTCTGACAATTTTAACTCACAATGTGCTTTCGCACCACCTTAATAATATACTATATACCAATTGGAGATTCTGCCAGTACGGTTTTCGTACAGGCTGACATTTTAACGGCTCTACTATTACTTTAAGAATTGTAAAGAGTCGTCTGCACAAAAAACCGCGCGGTCGGCGTTCAGTATTAATTGACATTCCGCGTTATTTGTTTGGGTACTAACTGCGTTTATTTTTATACGAAAAGTTAGGTTATTTTAGAAACGGAATTTTTTCCGAAGACTTTATATACAAACCGATTATACGGTACTTGTGTCTTCGATTTCGACTAGTTTCTGATTCGCCAACAATGAACACAGTGAGGGTTGATTTTTTGAGTTGTCTTACACATGGCGATTGAGATATGTGCCAAATTCCTAGATGTATTCATCGAATCGATAAAACAAAAAATAAAAAAATAAGTTTAAAAAAAATGGTTGCATGCTACATCGATAAAGAGACTGAATTAGAAACGATATCGGCACAAGGAGTGAGAAATCAAAAGATAATGTTTAAAAATGTGCAACATATCGACTCGAAAATTCAAAATGCTATAAAATCATGATAATAATATATAAAGATATATATGTTAACATTTTCAAAGGATTCCTGCCGGGTCCAAATTTATCTATTCGTCTATACGAATCTGTTACGAGCATTGCAGTTTAGAACAAATGTAAATTAGCATTGATGGGAATAAAAAGATTAAAGAAAATCATTTCATTATTGAATTTCCCACTGCAAAAGAATGAAAAAGAGCTGTTATTAATGCGAGCTCTATTCAATCAAAACGCGAGTCATGTAAAAGTTTGATACTCTTTAAAATTCGCTTTTTCTCTTAAAAATACGTGACATGCATATTCTAGGCATATGTACCATATTTTCCGCACTTTTCCTTTTCATCGAAAACACGCGCATGCGTGGAAAATCCCCCCGTCGCAGTGTTCCACCATCCAATAACGGCGCCAAATAGTAGACGCAAAATCGCGGGACCAGGATAGATCGATCATTTATATATGTGTGTATTTATGTATGTATGCATCTGTATTTTCCGTCCCCGCCGGTCGTATATACTTTACCGATTTATTAATTGTGAAAATGCGTGGTTTTGGTGTCATCCAGTGACAGTTACATATTTGTTTGAAGTGAAGCATTTTCAGTAAGTAGAAAAATATAATCATGTATTTATAAATCAATAGTTTCGCTTGTAAAAAGTGTAAATACGTCATATCAACTATGAACAATAATGTTCATTGCTTATTTCAAGAAAAAAAAAAAAAATAGTAATTATATTTAAGAGTGTTTTGTACCAAATTCAGTTGCATACAATATAAATAAATTCATAGCAATTCAGAATTGTCAATCCAAGTTTTAATTACGTGGACTGAATGTAAGAAGTTACGACTTGAATGAAAAATACTATTATTTTTGTTTGTTTAGATGAATTAATGTTCAATATGAATTGAAATTAATAAAACAAACGAATCGTTTTGTTACATTTCACCTTTAGAGATTTAATTGCTTGAATTTTCTAAAAACGGTGTAATAAAATTGTTTTAACGGAGAGGCCGTTACTTTATGTTCTACTGGAATTCTGATTGAAACTCGGTACACTGTTCAGTTATGGTTTTATCGATTTTCAATGAGTCATTTAAATTTTAATGCTTTGTTATGAATGCATCTGTCGTTATTTTTCATAGGAAATCTGGTGGACACTTGGCTAGAAAAATCTTCAGCACGATTTTGGATGCGAGATTTTAAGTGAGCGGCTCGATAAAACAATCGAATGTTATTGTATAGAGTTCTGTTGTTTCACATTTCTTTTTTTTCATATTGAGAAAACATAGATTTGTTTTTAGTAAAAAATAATCAAATATATCGAATATAAACAGTTACAACAATACATTCACAACCTGAAAGCTGGTATTATAGACAGGTAACTTTCACAAAAAAAAAAGAAAAAAAAAAAAAAACAAGAAAAAAAACTATAAGAAAATTTATTTAAATCCAGTTGGCTTTGAGTATAAATGCATGAGATAGAAATATAATATTTAAAAAAAAGGTGTAACACGTACAACTAAGAAGAAAAAGTAAAAGAGAGTTTTAAAATAAAATTTGATCGTATTTACTATGAAGGGAGAGCCATTAATTTCATATTATCAAAATCGTTTATAATATAATATAAATTTATATTATATATTCTAATTTTTGCAGATTTAAATTTTATAAATATTATATAGATAATAAAACATTATAAAACACAGAAATTCTTTTGCAAAATTGATCAACACTGAGTTAATTAATTACAAAATAGCATAATAAAAAAAAAAAAAAAAAAAAGACTGTTAGTCTTGGCGTACAGAAATAAGTATTCATCAGTTATCTATCTATTATAATTTTTTCATGTGTAACATGATGCAACATCAAAAATTAAGTTGTTTTATTTTGCAGCTAAAGTGAAGAATCATTTATCACTTACGGAAAAGAATCAAACTTTTTTATTTGTAATATGTTGATGGCACCGATAGTAGGACCTCTGCGGGAAGAATCCACATCTAAGGACAATGAATCTGTAGAGAATTGTAATGAAGTTACGTACAAGAGCGCGATCGAAAAAGGAGCGCTACATGATGTAAAGAAACTGATAAGACAAAAGTGTGGAAATCCAAATACTAAATTTTCTGATGGGTCGACTCCATTATATCTTGCAATTTGTGCTAATAATCCGAAAATGGTTCAATTACTAATTCGGTATAAGGCGAAAGTCAACGCTACTGTTCATAAAGATTATCTACTTTTGCATGCTATGCAAGTATATGATGAATACGGATGCAGTCAACCTAATACAGATATTTTACGTGAATTGTTAACACATGGTGGAAATCCAAATGTTAAGAAAAGAAATGGTGGGGAAACTGCTTTGCACCTTGCTGCTAGATATAACATGAGTCTAGATGTTTTTCACATACTATTGAAGCACGGCGCTGATGTAAATACCAAAATGATAAATAAACAAACGGTACTTATGGAAGCTGTTCAGAACTGCAATGAAAATGTCGTTCAGTTACTTTTAAAATATGGTGCTGATGTTAACTGCATGAATGGCCTAGGGCAAACAGCATTATATCTTGCAGTAAGATCACAGAAAATAAATTTCAAAAAAGGATGTGTAAGGCTGCTTCTGGAAAATCGTGCTGATCTCCATGTCAGATACAATAAAAAAACTCAAAGAGGCACAATTCTTCATGTTGCAGTAAAATGTGGTCAACTCGAAATTATATACGCACTATTGAATTACGGCTGTGATCTTAACGAAACGATATCAGCTACCAATAAAACTACAGTTTTAGATTATGCTATTGAATTGAGTACTAGAAAAGAAAGTAGAAACAATGAAGAAATTATGAATATTATTGTATCATATATTGCATTAATGGATTTGTGTAGTCTAAGTATAAACGCTAAGGATCAACGAACCATTAAAGAGGACCAATTTTTGCAAATGTGTTATGACAAATCTATCTTGCTATATTCGAAACTGCATGAAATGGAAGATATGAAACATGCAATGGTGAGTAGTGACATTTCAATGTACGATATATTTGTGACGAAACCATCGGAGATGAAGAAATTTGTGGAAAATGAGAGAGTAGTTGAATTTTTTAGTTCGTCGCGCAATTTATATAAATTTGATGTTTTTGCACCTTGCTTGAGACGGAAAGTTCAAGACACCTTGAAAATGCATGCACTTTATATTAACGCAAAAAGATCACTTGCATATACTTTTCTGGTTTCTTTTAAAAAAGATGTACCTTGGGAAGTAGTTCAAAATATAATGTCATATTTAAACTCAAAGGATCTCGAAGCATTATCAAAAATTGCTGTGCCCCCGAAACTTCTTTCCTGTCTCAAGACATGCTCTGAAATTTATCCTGACACGTGAATGTCCAAGATGACATTGAAGTAGGCTGTGTTTCAAACGCGGGTGTCATAGGTAGCAACAAATATTTTGAAAATGGATAATACATATATTGTTTATATTTATATCAATGGATGTGAATATATGTATGATGTATGTATTATATGTACATATGTTAAAAAAGGAATGTTATATTCAAACCTAGTACCTAGATGTACAAGGGCCTAATTCACTTCAAGCGACGTTTAAACCGTTTAAACGTATATATAAACTGTAACATAATGAGTGATGGTTTGAATCCCTGAATGAACGCTTAGTTTTTACTCTTCGATTTTCACTAGGGAAAATGTGATTTAGCAAAATTGTGATAGGTAACAAATAAAATAATTATGTGTGTAAAAGATTTTGTACTTAATAATTTTTTATTCTGCAATTTCTCGCAAAGATTTTATAAAAACAAAATGTATATACGAACATTTATGATGGTATAGAAGAGACAAACTTTTACATGTATATATATATATATATATAACTTGCAATTATATTTTTGTTACGTCTATTGTAAGCAATTGTGACCATGTGATTTTTAATATTGTTATTTTTGATACGATACGCGATTATTATTGTACCTTTGAAAAAATAAAACGTTGCACTTTGCCAAAATGTTTTTTGCCTTGCTATATTTAAAGAGCCTGTATATTTTTAGAAAAATACTATTTATATAAATGTTAATTATTTGCCACTGAAATTTCCGCACTGACGAATTCAACACCCGCGCAAGTAGTAGCATACATATTCTTAAAGTACAGGAAAGATCAAAGAACGAATACAATTGTCCTACTTTCACTTTCCAAAAAACCTAATGTATTATATATATGTACAGAGCTACCACCACCGCGCGCCTTTGAGCCGCCATTTTGGTATCACCCCCCCCCCTTCGCCGCCACGCAAAAATGAAATGTAAAATGACGTCAAAAAATGCTTTCATTTCAACGTTTCATCGTCATTTTGACGACATATTGACGTCAATATACAATTCGTGCTTGCCGGGACCTCCACCAATTTTGTCTAAATAATTTTGCATGAGTCCCATGGGACGACGTATGGGACACCTGTTTTACCATAATCGCCTTGGTCGGTGTCACGCGCGTCAGCTCCTCTGTGATGTGGTAGTGAAGTTTATTGACATTTGAAACGTTTAAAACATACAGCCAAATATGAATAATAATTTTAGAACTGAGTACCACTGATATGTATAATATATATTATACAGATCAGTGCTGAGTACCAACGCCTTATTGTTTTGCCACTTTGTAATTTATTTTCCGTTTTATGCTCAATTTCGTATTATGTTTTGAGATACATACACAATTCACCACCTACGTAGTTCCGCTTTTTGCCGTCAGAGGCGTTATAATGTCAGATGGTAAAATAAATTTTTTGTCGCAACCTAATCGCATCATGAACAAACATTTTACTATGGGGGCGACATCCGGCGCGGCATTTCGCGGCCATACTGCAACAAAAAATAACGTTCGTACCCCGGGTGCGAAATCGCATTTTGCGCCCTAGGTACGAAAAATACTATTTTGTCATAGTAGGCGTAAAATGCTCATTTTTTTTTTATTGAATGTGATCATTGGTGAAAAGTTGTATTTTGGTCCAACTTAGAACTTGAAATTTATTAGATTTTGAAATTTATCCATCGAGTGGTAGAGTGGGGAAACCGCTTTTTGTGAATTAAATTTTTTGACGAGCTGTAATCACAGATTGCTCTTTATATATGTTCTGGCCTCTCTATGCGGTCCGCGCTTTATGATATACTCTTAGCGTAAATGTATTTTTTATTTCTTTATTAACGAAATCGGTCCGCCTATACGGTCCGCGCTTTCGTTAATATTTTTTCTTAAGGGGGTTCTAAAGTAGAACACTTACCGACCTAACCCCGAAATACGAAAAATGTAAATTATAAATGAGTGAAACGTTTTTTCAAAATTTGGGC
>JAPYZR010001281.1:0-43254 GCA_030522945.1 Trichopria nigra | reverse complement strand
CGTCCCGGTGCTGTATGGGAATTTTTTAATATAACTGATTAGAAATAATATTATTTCGTTCCAATGCAATGTATGATAACAAAACAATCGTACAAGAATAATAAGTGTATAAAGTGCAGTATTAAACAAAGATTTATTACGTACACATCTAGAATTATAAGAATTATAATTTTTAATAAATTGCGTCATTATTTTCCTTACACTTTAAAGAAAACCAATTTAACCAATGAATACATATTTATATATAAGTGGACTTATACAACATTAAAGCAGTAAAGTAAAAGTACTCTATTATCTGATCTGTATCGGCTAAATATTTTCAGGGTAAAACAGATTTTAAGAGCTAAAATGTCTCTCTCTGACGTCGCTTCCCTCCTCCATATAAAAATAAGTATCGAGCATTTCCTTATTTTATAAATCATGACGAACGAAACTTTTATTTTAAGACATCTTTCTAAACTTGCAAAATTTTATTAAAAATTGATAAACCTACAATTCCACAAAGAAATTGCCATATTAAGACTTCCAGGCTTCGTATGTATCCTGGTAAAATTGAAGAATATTTAAGCAAAGAGAAAATAAAATTAACCACTGCAATAATACAATAAAATAAACACTACTCCAGTAGTATTTATTCGATATTATCAATTAGAATATTTTTTTGCAACATATATGTCTTTTATAAATATAATATTTATTTTATAAAATTGGAAATAAATATGTCAGAGTAACAGAAAACTGAGATCTAATATGAAACGATGTACGATATATGACTATTATAAAATATTTTCTTTCTTATTCACCGCATGTAATGTAAAGTGCATGTCTAAGTTAATATTACGAAAATGCGGGTACATGGAATTGACATTTTCATCTTTTCAAAAATAAAATTCTTTTACTTCTGGTAGGTAGATGTTTGAAAACCGCGTAAAACAAAAGAAAATAAGATGAATCATAAAATTGTAAGTTTTATATCGAGGCCTGCTACGAAAACTAGTATATTTCCATTTGAGCCAACAGTAAGTATAATAACAGCCAACGATATACATATAATAGAGGCTACTGTTATGTTGTCATGTAACATCTATGTAAAACGTCCGAATTCCAAACAGTTTAAATTTAGAAACTTTGCGAACTTTCCTAGCATTTTTTGACAGTAAATAATAACCGTTTTAAATTTTCGAATGATAGATTTATTATGATTAATAATTTAATGGCATTAATTATTAAAAATAATCGAAGATACAACATTTACTTATTTGTTAAACATTTCTTTGCGGTTAAAGTATAATAACTCGAATAAAACTGAAGGTACAGACATAATACGTAAATTCTACTTGAACTTGCGAATTCACTTATTCACAATGTAATAAAAAAACGAGCGCCGTTTCATTTCGCACCGTAAGCACTTACTTTATAAAATTATTCGATTCATAAATAACTCGTGCATAAACTTAGCGAACATAAAGTCTCTCGCCTTCCCTGGTTTAGAGCTTAATACGGATTTAGGGACATCTTCGTAAGGCGCGGGTGTGTCATCATAAATCAACGCAGGTTTGGAGGAAGTAAACGTAATGTGGGCACCAAGCTATATAGTTCTATTCGTCCTGGTATATGTGGATGTAATGCGAACCGCAATGTGTCCTCCATTGTCCCTTGGTATTTCATTATTATCCATTCACGATGTTGGTGTTTTGCCTGTATCTGAACTCGTAAACGAAATTCCCGTCACCCCTTCCCCACCTCGTCGCTTTGTCCAACGTCGAATCACGCCTTTCGTCGCGATAGGAAAAGTCGTTAACGATCGAAGGACTTGCTTCGCGTTTTTAAGCATGGCTTTTGTGTTCGCAAATAAAGGAATAAAGAAAGTAGGGCAGGTCGTTGGAGGGAAGGGGGTGGTCCCAGCGGTAAAACTCAATTGTAGGAGTAAAAAGATTTTTTAAAAAAGAACGAGACAAAAGTTGCGATGAAATTTTCACAACGATATCACTGATACATCAGTGCTTCGCCTTTATACGGCGGCATTTTCGTAATCTTATTAAACCATTAAAGTTCGCCGTCGGACGGGGGCTGATAACGCTTCTCTATACCTATTATCTCCGTGCCATCAGCGTGAAGATAATTGAGGGGCATTTTTAAATGAATCGATCTCTTGAAAACTTTTTGTAAATATCTGATGTATCAAGAATTACGAGCCGAATATCATGTTCATCCTTCTATTGCTAAAGTAACTATCGGAAACACCAGTTCGTTAAATGTAATTGTATTCAATTATAACAAAAATTCTTTTATAATATCGGGTAAATTCATTAAACATCTTATGAAATAGTAAAATTCATTAACTCGAATTACCGATTCCATAATTTGCCGACAATATCATTTTTTGGCACTATAATATACCGAGGCCATTGTAATTTAACAATTGATATTATAAAAGTTATTCAGTATAATGTCAGTAATCATAAATTGAATTCGCTAATTCATTAAAATTATCTATAAGAACACGAGTTTTCAAAAATCATTACAGATTTTGATGTTTTCATTATATTTTATGAGTTACCGAATTAGGTTAATGAAAACATTTGATGATCAACATAATGACCCCATGTAAACGATTGATTACATTTAAAATTTAATTTCAGTTGAAACTCGTTACAAAGCAACTTTTGAATTTAATTACGTAGTTTGTACTCCGTTTTGTAATCGCCCTTTTACACATCCCACGGAACATTTGATTATACAGCTGATAACAAGTCACCGTGCGATTAGGAAGACAGCCAGCCAAGCGGAGGGATTTTGTTTAAAGGAGATAAGAAGACTCAAGTTCTATTTCCACGACACTCGCATATATTAAATTCAATAAAAGTGAGTGTAATTGCGCACAAATAATTTCAAGTGTATTCTTGAAAAAATCCGAGGAAACAGTCGCCGTATTTTCATTCCATGTGTGATTTATTGTTTACACGTAGCAGAAGTAATCTTGGCTATCACGCGGACGACTACATTCTAACATTTTAGTCAACCTCCGTTGATTCATGTATACGGCACAATCGTGTTTCTAGAGTGCTTGATGGCGTTAGATGTAATTCTTCTGGCAGTGAAACAGTATGGGATTTTTTAACGATTAATTAAATTAGAATTGATGATTGTAAACTTGGACAACTATTGTGAGTTTATACGTGAGTTGAAATTGCATTACATGATTTATAGCGAATTTCATTTTCATTTCATTTTCATTTACGGATATAAAAAGAGGAAAACCTCTATCAACATTTTGATATCAGTTATTTTGTGATAATCTGATATTGCCCTAGTAGAATTTTGAGCGTGACACTTTGGGCCCCAGCCGGAACCCTTACTTTAATAGGGGTCCCGGCCAGGACCCGATGTGTCACGCTCAAAATTCTACTCGGGTGGTAAGAGAATACAGATACATTTTTTAACAGAATCTGTAATCTTATTAAATTTAGGTAACAAAAATGTATATGTATACTTCGAAATCGACTTCACAATAAATACAATGGCACTTCTCGATTATCTAGATGATCATGATTTAATCCGCCAGTCTTTATACGTATCTTATCAAGCAATTTTAATTACTATATGTTATAGGATCTCGATAGAGTTTCCGGTAAAATATGAGATTAGGAATATTCTTTCAAGATAATCCTGAAATATATATATATATATGTGTGTGTGTGTGTGTGTGTGTGTGTGTGTGTGTGTGTGTATATATCCAAGAAATTTCTTAAATACAATTGAATGTTTAAAATAGTGTAAACAATTTTTAACACCATTTTAAACTTAACAAATATTTTCTTACAGTGAAATAATTAAATAAAATATTATAAAAAAAATTAAATTTTCTTGTTGTATTAAGAACTCTAAATTTGTTTTTATATATTACTTCATGGAGGTATAAATATTTCAGGAATTATATTCTGACACTATATATAACGTAAGGAATTAACATAATCTTGAAGTATTCTCCAATATTGCATGAGCAGCATTATGTATATGAAATTTTATCAGACGCAATGCCAGGGGATGAAGAGACCACGGGGGATGAGTAAATTACTAGGCTGCAGTTAGGAGAGGTTAGATCAGATCGAGACAGTTACGTCAGAATATTGAAATTCCAGTTACCCACACCCTTCTGCGGCCGTTACTGGGAATAAGGATCTGCATTATTGTGGCGTACATTTAATATGTATCTACATTATTAACAAAAAAGAATAAACGTTGCTCTTCCATTATGATAGAGTAATTAACAGTGCCTGTAGAATTATAATTTATTAAATAATAACATTGTTCCATTCCTTATTGACTGCTGTTTACAATTATGTCTACATATAAATAAAATTGATAAAATATTTTGTCGGCAATATCAGTCTTTGTGTCAGTCAGTGTTTTTCGGCTCAATTGAAAACTGTCAGGAACTATGAAATATGTAATCAATTTTGAAATATGCAATATTTCAAAAACATAAATAATTTGATTGATCTAAATATTGAAGAATTACAGTTACAGAGCGCCTGATGATTATGACTAAAATTTTTTGACAATTATGTTACAGAGGACAGGATGATGCGCCAAATTAAGTTATATAAATCAATTTAATACTAAATTAATTATAAATTATAAATTATTTATATAAATTAATTATATAAATCAATTTAATACTAAACATAAAATAGTAGATGTAAATGAAATCAAAATGAAAAGTAGTCGATTAAAAATATGGTGACCATACACACATAATATATATCTTATGTTCATGCCGAAAATAAAGAATCAGTGTTCTTTTTTTTTTTTGTTATTCATTTCCGCTTACGTATTTTTACGAAATATCATCCAGTTTGTCATCAAATTATTAGACGAGCTTAATTATTCGTTACAAATCGAGTAATTTGAAGTCATCTAATTTTAAGTACATGACACGCGAATGATATCCCAGTTCGTAGCACCAGTATATAGTGTTGCTCAGGTTCCGCGACGACGCGCATCACGGACATATAGAAGAGTCAGGTGGTGTCAGATATAATTAAACTTAACTTGCGTCATCACGGAGAGAGGGACGGTATTGTCGCTGGAACCACTAGTAAAAACTCCTGATGCTTGAGATGACGTAACAGCTACTGATGTCAAGGTAACAGCAGGTGCAACGTGCACATTTCTTGCGGTTTTGCAGAGAAACTAAGTACGCAGCAAATAAAGAAGATGCTGGGTAAAATTCGGGAGACATCTGGTGAATAATGATTGTTCATGTTTCACTGGCCCGTTGATGATACTAATCCTGAAATTACTAACCCTTGCCGATGTCAACGATGCTATTTAGCAAAGCTAAAAAGTGTTTAATTATACCAATTACACGCTATGCGTTCTTAAACCGGTTGATAGGGCCCACAATTATTGATGGTATCATAATTCATATAGGTTTCATTTAGAAACTAAAAGATCGAAAAAGTCAGGCAATGCCGTAGAAGTTTTTCGAATATTTTGTTATAGTTTTTGCATGATAATATGCCTTTGAGTACACATCATATATATATTTGTGTATAACATACCATTATATATAAATTATATACAATGCATATATTGTTTTAAATGCTCGTTTATTTTTGCATAATAATCTAATGTGTATCGTAAATTTTCGGATGTCATATTGTAAATATACAATCCATATACTTGCCCTGTATTTCTAGAAGAAATTAATTGAAATCTAATATTCGGTTTTATATGTAGAGCGAAAATATAGAGTACGTTAGGATTTTGTCATTAATAATTTGACATCTAATAATGAATTTAAAATTATAATTTATTAAAAAAGTTCTAGTTCACGTTTACACCGAAATTGGAAACAGATTTCCCGGAATAAAAGTAAAAACTAAGAAAACAGAGAGTTAAGAGCACATACGATTTGTTACGCATGCGCATGCATGAACTCTTGTCCCAGATTTTCGGTCACGACTTCATGGTCAAGATGATTTTAAAAATTTAGTGAAACAATTTCGCCACTTTCATATTCAATGCTATCTATTCTTAGGAAGCTCAGTGATCGTAGTTTTACCCCATCTGTAGTAGGAGGCAAGGAAAGTGTGGCGATGACGTCATATCCGAAATATGATATTTTATAAGCCTCTTCTTGAAATTTTATTAAAAACTTAGCACTGAATTTAAACGTAAAAGTATGTCATTGAATTGTTCATTCGCAAAATGTATATCGGAAATACAGAGAATTATAATTAATATATATTTTGGAATAAATGTTCTTCGGGGAAAAAAAAAACAATTTGATATCTCTGAATTACTAAATAATATTCGTTACTATAAATATCCAAAAACTCTGCAATACAGTCGAACTTTTCTTTTAATATGTATAATTTTTACATAATAAAAAAAAAAGGAGAAACTCTGTTTTTTAGCCAAATAATCTTCATTCAATATATGAAAATGATAAAAAATTATAAAAGTTATGATGGTCTACCCAATCACAGAACGATTAATAATTCAAGTTCGTGGTCTGTCTGAAAATTATTCCCAATGGTTTCCGGTAACCGGAAAATGCGGTTACAACTCGGAAACCGTCGGGAATTCGTTACTATTACTCGTTATATTATTAATGTCTGCATTGCGATCATAAATGATTACAGCATGTTATCACAATATTAACATTCCATCCATACGGATTATTACTAATTACTTATGTTTTTTTTTTCAATTTCATTCAGCTGCTACTTTCCATTTTCGTAAGTGCATATAATTTATTTTGTTAACTTAGAGGGTGCGTTTTTATCCATTTTAATGAATGTTTTTACAATTATACTTTTCAATGTAAAAAATATTTTTTCTAATCGATGTTTATGAAACGAATGTGGAAAAGATCCAATAGCCGATTTCATCAACGTTGATTGGTATTTAATCATTTTAAGAGATGATCTTAACACATGCAACAAACATAATGATTGAATAATTGTGCATCAAGATGTATTGAGTTGCATGAAAATTCAAAACATCCCATACAGAAAGGTATTGTCCGAATTTACTATGTAAGCCCAATAGTAATGAATGCGCTTGACCATTGAGTACTATTAGTTTACATAGTAAATTCGGACATTACTATTGAAGGCGAATAGTACGTGAATAGTTCTTTATAGTACGTGAATAGTACATTTCCGTATGGGATGGTAGATAATCAAAACCTGCTGATAAAAATCAAGAATCATGATTAACTGTTAAGGAGTTAGGCATCAATTATAATTTGTAAAAGAGGCTGTGTGCCAAATGTAACCAGCATATGCGATTTAAATAATTTTATTTAAATTTATCTGATTGTTGGTGATCTGGAGAATGCGACAAATGAAATCATCCCTTTCATTTCGTTATTCCGCATGAACGCAGGAAATGTGCCGCTGATTTAAACGCACCCTGTACCCGTGGCATGGGATCCGACAAGATACAACGATTGCAATTAAATTAAATAAAAAGCCACCCATTAATCTGCGGTACATCCGAAAGTAGACATTGCGGCGGTTATTAAAGCAGACGTCAAATTTGCAACGGGGCCGTGTGGATACCCGGGTGGCATGGCAGGAAAATGGGGTGCGAGCGTCAGAGGAACCCGCGGGGACGCGAGTGCGATATTGGAAAATGTCACCCTCAACTGCGAATAGCAGTCGAGTTGTAGCGGCCCGCTGCAAACATCCACAACGCGATCGCGTACCAACCGCTATGCCAAGGAGCGGTAAAAGAACGCGTCGTAAATTTCATTCAACAATGCCGCACTGTGACCTGCATTCATACGGCACCATGACGTTTTTGCGCCGGTTTACATTGTTTAACGACTGCGGACACCTTGCAATCTCTTTGGGTCAACGCTTATCACCAACGATAAGAACTGCGCATGTTTGCTAATGTTTATTTTTTTAATTTCGCGTCGCTAAAAGCAAATTGCATCATGTCACTGCCGTGCGTTTCAACAAATGAGATAATTTTACATTTTTACGGTTCAAATTGCGTTTTCCACCGTGATGTATTCATCTATTATAATGTTTGCACGTACAAACAAAAAGAGAAATGTAGCGAGCACTAATAAGGGCAATTTTCAGTGTATGTAGAGAATTGATTGAATAATTTTATAAAAAATTAATTTTATATAATCATAGTGTAAGAAATATATGAAATTTTACTTTGGCTATCGCAAAAAATGGATACGCAATGTAAATCTATTTCATGCGAACTTTATTCCAGTCCTCCAAAATCAACAAAAACAAAAAATTAAAATTAAATATAGACAGATATAAGATTTGGAAGATTTTGCTCGGGTTATATAGTTGTCATGTTTTTGTTCTTGGTATTCCATCGATTTTGTTGTTCAAATTGTTTATCAGTGAGTATAGTCATTTATCTCAAATGAAGCTTAAAGACAAGAATGAAACAACAGTTTCTTACAAGTTTTGACTTTACTCCTACATGATGTAGCTTCATATTAATCTTGTCGACATCGTCATAAATTTAATGTTCATCTAGTAGAAATGTTAAGGTTGTTTGTTTTTTTTTTTATCAACACTCGAAACCTATTTACATACGGAAAAAACGACTTGGTCAGGACAACAAATAAATTGTTTAGTCCATCAATTATGTTAGTTGCATGGTCTTTTTTCCAACTAATTACAAATTTTTTTACATTCATCTATCCACCAAGTAAGTGGTTGTGTCAACTATGAAATCTCGAACCAATTGGTTATTTTTTTCGTACACATGCGTTTCATTCGAGAATTCTGCATTCGTCATTATTGTTCACTTTTATCCACATCTACTTAAGCCACGTTACGAGATCCATCATATCATAAGCATTGCCGGCATTGTCATTATCATAATTACACTTTCCTTTCATTATTGCCACCAGTACTTTTGTCATTATCAGTCTCACAAACATCTTCATGTAGTGTAACAATCGATAACACCAATTGTAAAAATTTAATATATAAAATGCTTTGATTTATAACAGCTTCATTCTATTTACTCCTTACAAACGATTTAGTGCGTATAATTTTTTTTCACAATTTCTTCCCAAGCTTTCTTCTAGTAATTGATATTAATATCTAGTCTAATATAGTTTATAGTATAATTTAGTTATATTAAGGAAAAATAAATATCGCATTGTAAAAATCTTTTAAAATAATTTCATAGGCTTAATTAACTAATCCACAATTTAAAAACACATTTTATAAAAGAGTATATAGCGACACTAATTGTAAATAAATGAAATAAACTTTTTGCTACCTCCTTCGTATGTATATGAATTTACGTATATAAATGGTTTTATATGAAGCACAGAAATGAAGATAATAATGGTTGTAATACGGTTGGTTAAATTTTACATAAAAGTATTCGAAAGCTTTCTCTAATGCTTCATATGTCAAATATTGGTGTAAAAGTCACAAATTTTAAAGTAGTAATTTGTTAAAGTCTTTGTTAATATACTCATGGGTATTTTCTCTTTATTAAAAAAAAAAAAAAAAAAAAAAAAAAAATGACGGCTTTTAATTGCTAAATTGAAACAGTGAAAAAATATTCGAGGTACGTAGCACTCGTACTATCAATTATATACAATTGTATATGGCTTGGTATAAGTGATTTACTAATATCAAAAGGAGGAATAAACGATATTATAGAAGGACCTTTGAAACTATATAACGTTTCCTTTAAACTTTTGTTATGTTTAACATTTAACGTATGTTTTCAAATAAATATGCTTTTAAGTATGTATGGTGCGTCGCGATTATTATTAGGTGTTGTCATAACCATACCAATGATCCTCCATATTTGACCTGGATCTTTTCAAAAACTACAATTAAATTCGCCATTCACTCAATTCATAAAAATTCTACGACGTTTTAAAAAATTTATGTGATACCTGATAAATTTAATTACAATTATTATTAGCGTTGGCTAACGATGTATGCATACATATGCATATCTGTATAAGCCCTTTATCCTTTTAATTAAACAAACATTTCAATCATCATTTTTATTTATTGGATATTTCTATCGTGAAAAACATACATTATATATCAAACAACAGTTGGTCCGTATATTAAATATTGACTATTAAAAAACAATGATGAGAAATAATTGAATTTTTTACTTTCGGAATACCAATTCTAACTTTTCTTTACTAGAAAGATTTTCTCATTGCTAATTTGTTAAGTATACATTATAAATTATATACCGTATATATAATTCTTTTTGAATATAAATTAAAATAACTTCTTGCTCACACCTGTGCTTTGATGTGCATTAATTTAATTTATCAGCTATTGGATCAATTGAACCAGTTTTGATTAATACGTAATCACTGTTTTATTTACATATTTAATGATCACACTTAAAATTACAGAATTGCAGATTAAACACTAATTAATTATTATACTAAGGTTCTCTATATGAATGATTTATATTACATTTTTCAATTAGTCGTTTAGTTTCAGTCAATTAATCACCTATCGGTAGTATATACTTAATTGTACTTGCACTCGAGACCGAATGTTCAAATAATTTTTGGCAATGCCAAACTTGCGACAAGAACCGGTAGTAACCTATGAAAAAAATATTAATCGGTATTTATGGCCGATTTACAACATGAAAAAAATTAATCGGTATTGCTGAGATCGGCCACAAATCATTATTTAATATTGACATGTAGTAATTATTATGTATACTTTATTAAACTGGAACAAGCATGCGTCTTTCCAAATTTAGTGGATGTGACATTTCGATGTGCAATGAAGTATACTGAAGTATTAATGGTGAATATTGAGTTATGTGTGCATAACGTCGATGGTCTACACCAAGCCCTATAGCAGCTTTTCTTGGGGCTCCTTTAAATTTCGTGATTCAACACGACACACTGAATCTCGACCGATGAAAAGCTCCTTCTATCGCCCACTCTATATACATATATGCGCATGCCGATACTAGTTGAAAAATTCAAAAGGATCGGTGGGACGCGGCGAATGGCGCGTGAAATACTTTGGCAGATAAGCAAAACACGTTATCGATATGCGCAAATATCTCACGTGTGCAAGGTGGTAGACGCGATCGGCCAAAAAGTCCGAGCCGACCAACCAAGCACGTGTGTGAAAATAAACGAAAGCACATTGTGTGTCTCACACACCAAATACGAAAGCTTGTTGCATTTTTCATGGGCGCCCGAGGTGATTGTACAGTCAAATTTCATGAAAATTTCTTCTTTCGCACGCACCAAAAATGTTATTCATTTCAAGAGAAATATTATTTATTTTTATTTCGCAGTGTAAACGGGACAAGCCATTACAAATAAAAGAATGAGATGTATACTGTAAATGAGAAACAAAAAAGACATAAGTATTAATAGTACAAAAGTGAAAATAAAAGTACAGAATACTAAATTAAATTTATAAGAAATTATAGAAACTGCTTAATGCCGTTTTAAAATTCAGGAAAATTTGCGCGCTGGAGATTATAAGGAATGGAATTCCATAATCGACGGAGTTTGGGGGAGAGGGGAGAATAAACGATAGGAGGACCTAGAGGGTTCTTCAGTGATTGCTCTGGCATATCTCAAGTTATAATCATGGTTACGATTAGAGAATAATGCTGAAAGATGCGAAGATAATTTTGTACGCAAAGTTGCAATCGAGGTAAAGGATGAAGGTGATATTTGAGAATCAAGCCAGGAACCTGAGGAACCTATGATATATAGAAGTTGTCGCTATAATCCGTGCCAAAATGAGGAGACCAGACGACAGTGCAGTAAGTAATGACAGGGAGAACTAACGACTTGTACAGATGTATAATGCAGGGAATATCAGTAAAAGGAGTTATTGTCGTTTTATAAAGCCTACAGGTTGAGTGGCACGAGTCGTTACCCCCTCGATGTGAGGTTTGATATAGCGTTTTGTCAAAACGTACCCTCAGGTCTACCATGGAGGAATCTCTAGGAATACTAGTGCCATTGATAAGATAGTCGATACTGAAGGAGCAAGGGTTACGGGAAAACGATACAATACGGGATTTAAACAGGAAGACCATTCAAAGAGGACCAAATATGGAAAGATTTAAGGTCCTTTTGTAAGTTGGATGCATCCATAAGGCAGGAAATTTTCTTTAAAACATTTATATCGTCGGCACATAGAAGGAAGGTGGAAAAAGAAAAATTGGAGGGCAAATCATTAATAAAGATGGAGAATAAAACCGGACCAACCGGACCAAGATTAGAGCCTTGAGAGACACCAGAAGGAATGGAGATAGATCAAGAGACAGAGTCATTAATACGGACCGATTGATTTCTTCCTGTTAGATAGGACCCCAACCAGCGCAGGAGGTCGCCTCTGATTCCGATAGCGCTAAAGAAGTAAATGATTTACAACATCAAAAACTTTGGAGAAATCTATATAAACAACGTCAACTTGAGTGTCACGTTCAAGGGTGGCGAAAACAAAGTCGGAAAATAGGAAAAGGTCGGAAAGAGTAGACCGAAATAAAAATATTACGATTTTAATCTTGTATGATCAGCAGATAGCAATCCTGGCGAAGTACAAGTAAAAGTACTGAAAATATATTTTTCAAGCATATTTTATATATTAGAAAGTATATTTTTCAAGAAATATACGTTCATCGATATTATATAACTATAGAATATCAAATGTATAGCTAATACTGATATTTTCAACCATCTTTGATATATATATATATATATATATATATGTATGATGTATTAAGCAAAATCTGATAAGAATCTAAAATTAATATAAAACGTATTCATGTAAATAATTAAAATTCATGTAAATATTCGTAATGTATCTGAAAAACAAGAGAAAGCAATTCTGCAACATCTTTTCAAGAAACACAAGCGACGTTCCTTCAAGAACAACAAGCTATAGGACTCTTCCGAACCACCTTATCCCCTCAGTATAGTAGGCGGACGACATGTACAGATACTTTTGCGGTCAAGCCGTGGCCTAAATTAAACATTTCAAATATTCGAGGAGTTCGCAGTAAATGTGCACAATTTTCTTCCTGTCTGAAAGAAAATGAAGTCAAAGAATGAAACGAAAGCACAACAAATTTCGAAACGTAAAACTTCCAAAACAAAATTCACGACATTTATAGATCTCAATGATTTCACCGGAAAGAAGAACGTTGCGATATTTATAGTCTATATATATTTTCTTTTGTATGTGTGGGTGTGTTCTTAATATAATCTTCGATTTTAAAATATAGCAGTTTAGTGGAGGTTGCTGAAGTGATGACTTACTTATTACTTACTATTTAGTTCATATATAATACACGTGATAAGACATTGAATTGAAAGAATTGTTCCAAATTAACTTTGGGTGTAGAGAGGAATAAGAAAAAGTAGAATAAAATATTCAATTTTAGAGAGAAATAAGAATTTTCCTATTTTTATTATAGCAAAAATCGTTTGTTTCGAAATTTTCATGTTTACGCAACGAACATTTAAACATATTTTGTATTTATCATTGAATGATGTCTGATCATAAGTAATGTAAAATTTTAAAGCAAGTAATATTTTGTTACTATACAGAATTATATTTACATAATTAGAAATTTTTATAAGTTGAGGCACTATTCTACTGTAGTCCACGAGATGAAATTCGTTGTTAATTTCATTTGAAACGAAAATTTTACAATTTCTTTAGAATTTAGTTATACTCGTGTAAATTACATTACTTTAGTTATTCTTGCACTTATGAAGATTGCATTGGTATACATCTTTTTATTTAAAAAAGTACATCAATCACAGGAGAAAACTCTCATGCATATAAATAAACTCTACATGGCGTCTTTACGGTAATGTGTGCAATTACAATGTATACGATTACGTGACATATAACGTCTTTCCTGATTCCAAAGGGGGTGGGAAGTCATTAATCAACCTCCTGAGCATTTTAATGTTGCTAAAAGAATGATGTATCGTATTTCGCAAATTCTACTCTACCCCAAAACTCCGAAAATATATAAAAATTTCACATTCTTCTAGATGTAATTGCAGCCATTAGTCACCCTTTTGACGCGAAATACGGTCTGCGAATAATACGATCAAAGAAAGAAGCTTCTCCATACTTTAGTACGCCTTCGACACAAGCTTGATGTAATTGATCTACTGTAGTGCGAACATGGATTTGAAAAATCCGCATGTATTCGATATTTAATAAATGAATACTATTTTTTATTTTTTATTTTTTTTTTTGTTTGTACTCGAGTTTTCATCTTTTAATTATTTTTTAATGGGGTTATCCAATTCGTAAATGGAAAAATCATATAAACTTTTTATTTGTTATCAATCTTGATATGTAGAATTCCTGCTCGTAAAGTTAAACGCGTAGCACTTTAACTTTACACGTGGCTTTTTCACTTTATGTATGACTTTTTTACTATATATTTTTTATAAATGCACTAACTTTTACATACACAATTACAAAAACAATTTTATAATTTTAGTATTTTTTAAAATTCTCAAAAAAATATATGTATATAAATAGTATTTACATGACGATACTTCCAAAAAGTCGATCAATGTCAGTGAGAGAAGTAAAACAAGAACCTAGATTATCTCTGACCACGCATCGTTAACATCGGGGTAGTACAATTCTCCAAATAGAGGTTTCCCTCTGTGAATAATTACCGCATTGGTATATTGTAAGTACGTAATTGTACAGACACAAATGCCTTTAACGACAGAAACTGAAGTTTGAATCCCGAATGTCAATCGGTGACATCGAGACGTTGTTTATTTACCTTTCAGCTGGTGATGACATATCGCTTTTTAATTGTGAAAATCGAAACAGGTTTCCAATCATAACAGTGAATAGTGTTCTGCGCACAAACTCCGTACCCGTAATGTGGTGATATCGTGTAATATTCTTCTGATTTATTACTGCTTATGCCCTAGTATATGTGCTATATATACTAGCTATATACGATAAAGTTTTAGATGATGTTGTTTCCTATTAATTATTGAAAGGTAAATTTTAAAAAATTTGCATAAATGCTATTTGCACTTGCTTTTAGTAAACGCGTGGTTTGTATTTGTTTGATAATTGTAAATGATGCTGAAAAATAATTATTTTTGACGTCAAATTGAGTCATGAGATTTTATGTAGGTATATAAGTGTTCGATAAAAAAAAATGTACGCGATGAATAATTTTTTAAAATCAACCAAAAATAAAACATTCGTACATTAAAAAATGTCTAATTTACCCAATAGAAATGTATCACATATATGTGTGTAACACATGCCAGTCCCGCTCTAAACGCTCTAAACTCTTTTTCGCACGATTGACATTTTCCATGATGGATTTATGCTTTTGGACAAATTATGAAGTAGATGGCATGCACGAATTGCAGACAGGAGGCCTTATTTACAACGAGCGCATCTCAGTTGAGCGCATTATAATAAAAAATAAAATAAAATTTAACATCGAATAATCTGTACGATTCATCATTACATTGCATAACCCCGTCCGTCGTCAATGAATTTATTTTACAAACTTTAGCAAAAACTACTATGTATAGCTCATAGGTAATAAAAAATCCAAATATTATATGCGACTTGCATATTTGTTTATTTGGATATTTGCATATTTAAAAACGATATAAATGCGAAAATTTTACTCGCTTTAAAGCTGCAATCAACTTTGCAACAGATGTCAAAAAATATATTCATATTTTTTATTTCCTTTTTATTTTTGTTACAAATTTACGTTATGCTCTGGTACAATAAATGGCTATTGAATCGTATTCAAATATATGATTGTCATTTGTACCATTTTTTTTTAATATAACGAGGATTCAATACAGGGGTATATAATATTTTGAATGTATCTAGATAAACATTTGAAATATCTGGTACAATCATTATTTATCGATGATGGCCAACCTGCATATCTATTTCGTTATCTTTATCAATATGATTAAAATCACCAAGAAGACCACAGTTGTATTTTCTATCTTTATATTAGCTTCAAATTTCGACAGAAAATGTACTGAATTTGAAAAAAGTAATAATTATGTTGAATATCTGTAATCATAATAATGCATTTATAACTCGAATGAATCACTAAATGTCGGTATTACAAAATGTGTCAACATAGCTCCATAATAACATAAGACTGGACAATAGTGACTAATCATTTAAAAGCACCATTTTATTTTGAAAAGTTCTGTATTATAAAAGATCATAATGAATAAAAAGGTTTTATATACAATGAACTTAAAATATTTAAATAACGCAAAATATAATATGCCTTTTAATAAATTTTAAAAGTTAAATCTATTATTTAAACCTAAAACAACTGCACTCAGCTGTCAGCATCAGTGTTTACAGCTATATCGGATATATTACATAACAGTTACATTGTCAACGAGATTTTAAATGTTCAATAAATGATGCAATACTTTCAAGTTCGTTAATTCAAGATCATAATAACGGTTAGTTGAAAATTTCCTCGAAGATCACAGGCGTAACAAATTATTCGCCATCACCCATTCTGCCAATTCGCGCTTCGGAGCGCTTTTCGCCGGCAGAACGAATCGCGCCATATTTGCACGCACTAACGGTCTTGAGTAAATTAAAAATTCGCAATATAATCATTTTACGCGTAAGCGTGCGTTTTAGCTCATTTATAATGTTAACGTACAAAAACCCCGGAGCCGCAGTAAAGTTATATATATATACTCACGAGTTATCGACTTAGCAGTGCGATGAAAAATGAGCCGGCTATCGGAACACCTCACTTTTTCACCGGATGATCGGTGGGTTATCTCGCGCCTTACGACCAATTACGCCTGTACGTTTTGGTGGATCTGCAGCTATTTCATCCCCTTCGTTATACCCACGATACTAAACGAGCTTTACGCAAAAACCACACGTTCGTTATGAACCACAATTAAACTACGCCAGACTCTTTTTCACGTAATTACTTCGCAATTATTGCATTTTACATTACTGAACTGTTTTTAAAACTACTATCGCTCACGAAAATTTCACACATTTTTTTTACTTTCATTCACGCTTTCACCAATGTGTGGTGCACTTCGCACCAACGTCATTCCATCGATGACCATCTGACTCGTATGAGTGTAACAGGTTAAGGGTTGTTATTTTCTTAAAACTTTTTCGTTCTGGATGACGTTGACAACTTTTGGAACATCTTCTTATTCATGAAAACTCGAATACTCCACGAAAAGTAGAAAACGTTGATATTAAACGGAGTCATCAAACCGAACACGTAACAAGAGGTACGACACGGCGCGCGGTTCGCGATGAACTGAAGTCTTGTAGGTAACAGAGGGCTCTATTCTCCTCTCGCTCTACGCCCCTTCCTCGCCGACTTGCTCACGTGTTCTCGCTTCCTCCCCTGCGACGCCTCCAGGCATTCGGTCTCTGTTGCTCGCTTGTTCGTCATACTCATCATCTGGCCACCCTCTCACGACATCACTGATATCTTCTCTCGATTTCCTGCCTTTCTAGCTCGTACTATCTCTCTTCTTCCGACACCAGTCTTCATTTTCACACTGTGATTCTTTTCCCTTCTCAGAATCAGAGTAATATTCAAAGTTTGATTGTTTAATTTAGCCAACATTTGGGTCTTAGTTGTGAGATAACAAGGTTTAAGTTCTTATTACGCTTACAATAGCTTAATTTAAATAGTTTTCTCGTATGGTTAAATTTTTAGTTAATAGGATTGAATATAATTTGTGATTCGCTTAATTAAAATAATAATACCTTAAAAAGATAAGAATACTTTATTAATCATGACTTAGTACGATAGCGAAATAAGATAAGTCACATACTCAAATACAGAAACAAGCGATCAGGGATTAAAAGTCATTCCGCTTCACATTTCTATTCGTCGGAAAGTATAATTGAAATGTGACAGTCCATTTAAAAATCTTATTTTTCCAGTACATTATTAATCATACTATAAATGAATAGATATGCAAACATAGATGTCTTGAGTATATAGGGAAGATGAGATTTGGTAGATAAAGGGTAACGATAGTACGATACATAAGTTTACCTTTCTTACTCTCATTAGAAACGTGTCTCATTGAGGAGAAGAAATTCGTCCCAGTATTCAACATGTGTTTGTTCCTTCTAAAAGCGTGTATGTTTGATGACAATAATAAATGAAATGTTTGCTTAACTTTATGAACGCTTTTCGGTAAATTTATTGGATAAATTAAAATTAATTTTTATTGTGTCTTCATAGTTTTAAAAATAGATTTCCATTTTTATTATAATACGTTTGTACATATATATTTTTGTATGTTTCTTTAAAGAATGATTTCACGCGAGTAAATATTTAATACTGGGAAAAAATAATTTTTTTTATTTTAAACGGCGATGTGCTGCAATATGCGTTCGCATTCCTCATTATTGTATTTCAACTTCCGTTTATTTTTTGCTTGTTCTCACGATTTCTACTTGTTACTCTTTACCCTTTCTTATACCTGTTTGTACCTTTTATTCATTTAATCTCTTTATATCCTTCATGTTTGGAGACCAGAAGGTGAAATTCTGTTATCGACTTGAACAAGTTATCATTATTTTTTATTGATGCACAATTCTTATTTATTATATATATATATATATATATATATATATATATATATATATATATATATACGTTTGTAATTTTCGGTAATACTGATAAGTTTCAGTGACACTTATAATATTGCATGTGTATTATTAAACGTCGTTAATTAATCCGTAGATTTTCATTGAATATTAATGATATCTCTCGAACTTAAATGGTTGTAAATAATCATAAGGGGCATTATGACTGTTACTCCCTGGAGTACGTGTATAGAAAGGGCTGTAATGTTTAAAAAATAAATTATATTAAGGCTGTTAACACAAAATCACATAATTCTTACTGAGTATATGTAACGAATAATATGTAACGAAAATCTAAAAAAATGAAATTAAGTCATATGGTTTATTGTATATATAATTCTTTCAATAGAACACAGGAATTCATTCTAATTGATAAATCATATAATTTATAACCGAAGAAGATCAATGAAGTATGTTTCCATTAATGACATTATTGAAAAGTTAAGGCTGGCTGTTTGACTGCAAAGAGGTTGAAAATTCGCCATTGCCACAGGGTTTTACGACTGGCTATTTGAGCAAGGATTTTTCTGTTTCTCCGATAATGTTCTAGTGTCGCTAATAACATTAAAGTTGGGCCGTAATTATTTGGCTAGAGAAAGAGTGAGAGAGAAGGGGGAGGGGGGGAGAACATTAGATAGGCGAGTACGAAATATTTTAATCAAGCAGAGAAAAATATCTCCGTTACCTGCGCACTAATATAATATAAAATAAATTAATATATATAATATTATATGTCGATGACCAACGGATCGCAGGGACAGAAAGTTGGATCGCCTATAAGCGATTTTCCATCATCAGTGCTTTCATGCGTTTACATGGCGACACAACTGCCACGTGAAAGTGCGAAGGGTAGATTTTGTAAAGCAACCTAAAATTTCGATACAAGTCACTGTCTGGATTTTTCAATCGTTATTTATTACCACCGGTCAATTGGTATCAACCTCCACATACTCGGCTGTATTCTGTAATCCAATCGTCGAGAATTACGTGTGTTCAATCCCGGAAAACATTCATGCCTTCTTGTGAAAATCTTGGAGGAACTGAAAACGGCAATATTATTTCATTCCATGATTATTTTGGCAATTCCACGAATTCGAGAAGCAATGACCGCGTGAAAATTCTCTTGTGGAAATAGAGAGACCACTGAGCAAATCCAAGGTTTTTTGAAGGACACATACTTCGAATTGGTGAAGTTATCAGTAAATTGTGATTATGTAAGCACTTCTTTATTTCTGTCTTTCAAATTAACTGTTAGCCAAATTGTGAAAGTTCAACTTCTGTATGCTTCATGTCATTTTTGTTTTATTATTCTACATTTGATCGAACTTTTTTAAATTGTACTGACAATAAATTCAAATGTGGTATGTATATTTGATTATGGATTATGTTGTATTGACTTCTTAAGTGAAATGAATCGTTACATCAGGTAATATTACCGGTGATTTAATGTATTATTTAATGAAATTCGCTTCGCTGGACTATTTGGTAATTCAAGGTAGTTGAACTTGACGTATAAAAGTAGTGAGTCACGCGTCAAGCTGATTTTTGGTGATAGAGGAATAGTTTGACGTTGAAGTACCTCAGGTTCAGAAATCCGATAATATTATACGTTGAAAAACGAGTAAATGACGATAAAGATATTGCAACCTATAATTGTAACATATTGATAAACGATTATGTGAATTATAGTGGCTGTTTATTGAAGCATTGATCGACTTCGATTGATACGATTATCTTTCCATCAGTTTAGGACGACGATTCGAGAACATCGTGAATTGTTCGATGTCTCCAATTTTACGATCGAATAGTTCGTTTAATTATAGTGTTTACGTGATACCTAATAATTTACAATATTTTAAGTGCAAGTAAAGAATATAGTTGTAGTACCCTTGTAAGAAAAACACATAATATAAATGCATCATTGACCTTCCATGTAACAGAGAAAGTAATGCAGTTGATAAATAAGTTTTAATTTTGTATAACTTCTCTTAAGCCAAGTACGCATTATACTTGCACGTAAGTCACGTGCACGCGAGTCAATAAGTTATACGTTTATAATAAAGGTTAAATATAAATAGCCATTTTTTAGCGTGCTTTTAGTCATCACATTAAGGTAATGTATAGCATTGTGTTTGAAAAATAAAATCAATGTTTTTGGCTTTATTTTTTATGTTATGCACGCTAATTTTTTTCCGATAAAAATTACTTTATAGACGTGAATTTCTCTTTTGAGGAATTGAGAAAATTCAGTCAACCTCGTTACAATGAAATTTCATCCACTCCATTAACATTGACTTTCCGTTGTTAATGAAATTATTGTTCCTACTCCTGTGCACGAGTATTTCATGGTATACAAGTATTTCGTGACACCGTCAACAAGATCTTCTAATGACATCACAATATATACAATTTTCTACATATGTAAACGATTCTTTTAAAATTGGAGTTGAATTTTTTCATTACATTTAATCCAGATTTGAAAATTGCAACTATTTATTTGCTATTCTCTGCCCATTATTTTAATTTTTCTTTCAATAACCATAATCTTATAATTTCGTATTCGAGATTTTTGGGACTTTTTTTATCGCTACATAACCGCAGCAATTACGGTTTAATGACATTTGTTAGTTTTATTTTTCAATACTATAGATGTAGAATTCCACACTCTCTCTAGAATACTCATCTAGATAATTGATTGCATTTTCCAGTTCTGGATGGAATTCTAATACTAATATTATCAAGAATTTTGAACTATCTATACCATTCAATATGTAGGTTTCCAACGACTGGGCGAATTATAATATTCGGAGTATATTACAACACGTTTAACTGTATATACATATTTATTACATATAGTGTTATTGCATTTCAGGATGTACTTATATATTTGTTTACAGTATATTAGTATAATAATGAATCCATGTACTATATATGACTTTCGAATGCTGAATATTTTTTTGTGGTATTAATTTCCATTTTCGAACTCCATTTTGGCTAGCCGATCTCTTCACCAATTTAACTTTTCTTTTCTTCATCTTTTTTGTTGTACATCAGACTTGTTGGCAACCTTTCTTAATGCTTTTTTACGTGCAAGTTCCAGTTTAGCCCCATTTATAGGTCGAGTATATTTCCATTTAATGCCACTGCAGGAACCACATGCGTCATCGGGTTGCTTCGAACTCAACATTAACCCCCTCTGAGGTATACCTGTGCGTAGCGATCTACTAGGTCGAGTTTAACTACTAACCTGTGATAACAGGTTTTTGATTTGAAATCTATATCAATGATTTTAAATCGTATTTTAACTCACTAAATAAAAAAAAAAAACATAAAAAAATATTAAAAAAATGAAAACATTATGTATTCACTAATTTACTTGTTAAATAATTCTTAAAAAGAACAATTAATTAGTATAATTATTGCATGCAATTAATTGATTTTATTTCAGCCCGGGAAAAATGGATTCAAATATAATTATTTTTCGTTATATCTGGAACAAATATGATCCAGATATAATCATATATGATCCAGATATATAATCATACATGATTCAGATATATATCTGATCCATTTTTTCCCGGGAGTAAATGAATAATTCTGTTTTCGTTCTTACTACATCGATACGCTTACAATGAGAAACACATTAAATTACATGTTGATTAGAAATATACTAAAAGACTTTTATGAAAACAATTTGTATAATTTTTATAAATAATTTGAATTTTACTATTATTTATTTGTTATAATCTGTTATTCCAGATTCATATTATTCAAATTGCAATCCCAGTTTTTGTAATCGCGTTTCAAAATAATTAAATTTAAAGTGACAACTACCATCGTCATTATTATAAATAGGGGAGGCGGGAGGTGTACCGCTCACCTAAGAAAAGTATCGTTTTTTATAAACGCAAAAATAATTTCAGATTTATTCAACGATTGAAATCGATTCTTTAAAGCCCCAACGGTGATATGCAAAAAGATCTAAATTTTTATTGACACCAAAAATAATGAATTATAGAATTTAACAAATATGAACGATCCAACGAGGTTTCCTATCTTTGTGGGTAATACAGGTTAGGCTCTGTCTCTAATACCGTTCATTGATTCATAATACCGCTCTGCAATCGGTCATACTATATCGAGATGGAAAAATCGATTTTGACCAAACTCGAAGTCGACGTTTCCATCGTGTATATATTACCATTTGATATTAATTAAAACTTGATATTTTCTATAATTATCTGACTGTATTGTGAAATAATTATGGCTTTTCAATCAGTTTATGTTCTTTTGAATAATTGCGTTTTAGGTGTTTTTTTTATTTAGTGACGTGTTTAAAATACTTGTATAATTTCGAAATTATACTTTTTAATTAATGAATTGGAATATTTGTATTGTGGTATTAAACCATACGATATCTATATGCCTCACTATGTTGTAATTTTGAAAGATTCCTAAACAAGATGTTTATCTTGAGTGTCTACTCACGACCGTGGCATTCACAATGATCAGACAGAAAATTCATTCTACCTGCTACATAGTCAATCGGACGTGATATTGACCACTTAAATGACGCGACGACTGCACGCACTGAAGGTTAGCGATAAAAAACTTCTAGTACATTACAGACATTTAACGAAATTCCTCGAATAATTCCGGTAAAATATAAGCCGATCACAAGAAATATTAAAAATGACGGGTTGGATGACCGGGAAATAACTTTTTGGTCTCTTTTTTGTTTTTAGGAAGATTGATCGTTAGCTCTAAGTACATAGTTTTAGAAGTTCAATTTATCATGATGCATTTAACCATCCGTTAGAAATATAAGAAATTGGTCATGTATCTCATTTTTATTTTACTCTTATTATTAATTAATATAAGACGTTTCTATTCTTCATGACAATTAGTTTTAACGTTCATAAATATCATTTTTCTTAATAACTATGATCTATCACTTGCTTTTACCAAAGCTATCAAGAAACTTTAATTTTAAGAACAAGTTGAAGTTTCGAAGTTTCTTTAATAATTTCTTTTATAAGTCATAATCACAATATACATATGTACATGTGCACAACTTTTTGTATTCTTTTAAAAGGCACATGCCCTCTAAATTAAAACAACCAAAATTCGATGATGATTATCGAAATATTCTTGACTTGATCAACGCAAAATGTGAGGTTGTTAAAACAACATCGACTTTTGGCGTATCTTATCCTCTTTAGATCCTGATATTTTTGTTCAACATCATATATTAATTTGTATTAATAGTTTAAATCATTCTGGTCAATTCCTTAATGATCTATTTCACTAAAGCCCGTCCTTGGACATATGTAAGCAATGCTACATTCTTAACACTAATTAGTTATAAAAAAAGATTTTTAATAACTTGTGTAAGCGTTATAAATTGAAAGCTTCGAGAAGTAGTGCTTATATTTTGCAGTTTTATATATACCTATATCCTACTAAAAAATAAATTCGTGGTGTTCCCAAGCAGCAAATCAGGTCGAAATTACGTCTTTTCGACCTTCCATTAATTATTGGACCTAATATGAAGCATGTACAGAAAATCTAACGAACTATGTGTATTTTGACCGTGAAACTCGCCTTTGAAATAACGCAATTGCAGGGAGATGAAAGACCAGTATATAAATATTTGCATGTACCACTGATTTTCAATTACAAGCTCGAAGTAAGATGAGATGTAACTGTTCATTGAAATTATGAATCGTGCAACAATTATTTCAGCGTGAGTATGATCTCGATTGGATACGATAAAATAGCTCGACTCAAAGAAAATCAAAGGCGAGCATGCGTGGGCAAGTAACCCTGCATATATGGAAACCGACAAAAACAAATATTAAAAGACTCACTTTTTGAGGCAATACGATGCGTAGAATACATATGACCTTTATACAAAAAAGAAAATTGCAAACGCAAATAAATTTAAAAATAGTAGGTCATCTGTTGGGCGAGCCAATTAAAAATCCTCGCTCTTATTCGATACTCCACCCCACGTCCTTCTATTTAAAATTATTAATATTAAAAAGTTGGAGTAAAGTGTAGTATCTATTTGTTACTGAAACCCTGTCAGCGAGTCTACTTCAGGATAATAATGTTTTGCAATGTTTTTACAAATATCTGTTACTTTTCATAATCAATTAAATTGCATCTTAACGGGGAACCCCACTTGTAACTTTGAAAAAATCGATTATTTGTTTTTTTTTTTTGAATTTCTTTTAAGTATAAGTATCTGAGAATACATCCTTAAAATATCAAAACGATTCGAGCAAAATTGACTGAGATATGAGCGTTGAAAAAGAAGAATCCGTTGCATAGAGAACCGCAGGTAGTCTGCTGCCGCGCTCGGCCCCCTCTCCTGTTTCTATCCATTGTTCAGTGAGAAGTGTTGTATACCTGACTTATTACTGACAATAATATATTGTGTAGAATTTCCGGAAACAAATTTTCGATGCCTTTTATGGTTTAAATTCGTCAGTTTAGCACGAACGTTCGACAATTCAAGACGTGCATATTATTATGTAGTTTTTATACACTTTATTTAAACATGGATCGAAAAAAGGGTTCACGAAGATCGAGAAGTGAAGAAGATTTTCGGAAATCTGGACCAAAAAAGAGAAAAAACGTGTTTAACCCGAAAAAAGCCGAAACATCAAGTGATTCGTTTAGCACGTCTGCGGAGAAATTGAAAAACAACGCTGACATTATTGTTTCTCAAGACAGCAGTGTTGAGTATAGAATTTTATGACTGTATTTACTGCTATTTCAAGTTTAGTGAAATGTAAAAGTTGTGACGGAAACGTTAAATTTGAAACGGCAAGCACAAGAGGACTTGGATCCAAAATTGTAGTGAAGTGTGATTCGTGTGCAGTTCAAATGATACCATCTTGTTTTGTTGCACATTCGTACGAAAGAAATCGTCGTTTTATATTGACTATGAGAGTTCTCGGCTTGGGATTGGCTGGAGCACAACCTTCCATCATTATAGTTCTTCGGATGCAAATCCAAGCCACGAGAAATTACATAACTGTGACATAACTTCGGTGATGGTTGACTGGGTTATGTCGTTATTTAACTAAACTCATTAAAATTTTGTGTTTCAGATTATCCTGCGCGTCGCAATGTTTGTCACCGCAAAATGTATAAATTTGATAAATAATGTATAAATAATTACCGATTTTTTGACGCTGCAAGTGGGGTTTCCCCCTTAAGGGGGCCGAGCGCGGCAGACGGCAGACTACCTGGTTCTCTACGCAACGGATTCTTCTTTTTCAATGCTCATATCTCAGTCAATTTTGCTCGGATCGATTTGATATTTTAAGGACCTATTCTCAGATACTTATACGTAAAAAAATGCAAAAAAAAAAAACAAATAATCGATTTTTTCAAAGTTACAAGTGGGGTTCCCCTTAGAATGAATAATATATAGAAAGACCATAAGTTTATTTTTTTGTTTTCATGCGCTGTATAATAACAATTACAGAGAAATTCATTCACAGACTCCTTATTTTCATTTCCATAATTGCTACTGAAATAGTGATATTGATTTTCATACGACAAACTTGTTTTGTATCGGAGCAAACGTAAAACCATTGTTTATTTAGCAGAATGGCAGTAAATATTTTTGGTCTAATATCAAGCTCGTATTGTCGTTTCATTGAAAATCAGAACAGATTTGATACGGTACA
This sequence comes from Trichopria nigra, assembly GCA_030522945.1. Taxonomy (NCBI): domain Eukaryota; kingdom Metazoa; phylum Arthropoda; class Insecta; order Hymenoptera; family Diapriidae; genus Trichopria; species Trichopria nigra. The sequence continues at coordinate 16,859 of JAPYZR010001281.1, read as the reverse complement.
TAACACTCATTTACCGATTTTCAGAATTATCCAAATTTATAAAACTGCAACTAAATTGATGAATAATGGTTTGGCCATTATAAAAATCTATTTCTATTGTCCATTAATTTACTGTACGTTCATTGTACGTTCACTGTACGTTCATTGTAGGTTCATTACACGTCTATTATATGTGCAGAAGTAGCGTCCTTGACAGTGATAACTAGACGTATAGTGGACATACTTGTGCTACTTGGGAACCATGTTAGTGTTTTTATATTTAAAACACTTTTATTCCAAAAAATCTATCGAACCATCATGAACATCATCATTCGTCGTGATAGTATAATACAGATAGAGACATTTTTCTGAGTAGGCTGATATATTAAAAACTGGCACTCATCTTCAGATAAAAATACTTTTTATGTATATAGACAGTTAGGTAACATTGCACTCCAAAAGACATTATGAATATAATTTTTTTTTCGTCAAAGAATAGAAACATATTATCAATTTACTACGTATTAAGTTAGTGTCCTAACTTTGTTTCCATTTTTTAAGTGTTATATATAATATGTCCAACTCTCTTAATTAAATTACGCAACCCATAGAAAGGCAAATAATTAATTTTAAAGTAATTGCGAGGTTTGTACTATCGTGGCAGGCTCCTTGTCTGCGATCTCTGTCATACTCTGCCCGTTCATAGTACTTTGAAAGCAAAATGCTCTCTGCGGTGACCACGACACAGTGTAAGAACCAGGCAACTGCTGGTTTAGTCTCGATGGTTTTCACGCTGCTGGAACTTGCTTCAAGATGCGCGATGTTGTGAATTTGCTTCGTACGTCTTCTCGCGGTTTACGAACAGACCAAAATGCTTTATCATAAAGTACTGGAAAGATGACCAAGTCGCAAACTAAGTAAAGCAATTAGCGCTAAAGAGGTAAATTTCTACTTTGTTTCATGTCATTTAGTACCAAATAGTACTCGTTTCAATTTCAAAGTGTCATCTAATTATTTCCTTCCATTTTAAGTAGAGAAGGATTGCATATAGCTTAAATATAATCTTCTTGTTTTTTTTGAGCAACGTATTATTATTTAAATGAGTCTGAAATGTGAATACTCATTTTTTCTTAAATGAGAAGTGAAATAAACGTGCTGCTAATATAAAAGTCATTTTTCAATGCTATTCCCTAAAAAATGTTTTTATCAAAATTTCTTTTACATCCAACAAGGTATTTATATACCGTGATTTTATGTTGCGTAATTTATATAGGTATACGGCAAATACTAATTTTTGTTTTTAATAAAAATGCTTTTGGATATAAGAAATTTATTAGGTTTTTCAAATCATTCCTGATAGCTACACGTTAGAGTCTGCAGTGATCAATACGGTAATAAATGGTGAACGCGATAGAGCACTCTACAATACGACAAAGGATTCAATTGAAATTCAATAAACCGAACTTACTGCTACACCTCAAGTGAGTTCGGATTTCGGCTTGCAATACTAACGAGGTGCATGTGGTCCTACGGGGTACCTACACTTCATCCGAGGGAAATCCGAATGCACCTGCTAGCGATTGGCCAGCGCAGGATTATTTTGTCGAGCGTGAAGGATAAACATGTTGGTATTAGTGCAAGGCGGTGCACAGGGGACTAAGTAAATGGGAGACATGACAGCTCGGGGCTTTAATTAGTGTAAGCTAGCTTAAGTGACGTCACGAATTTTGGGAAACGTCCGATTTCTGAAAACTCAGAAAATCGTACAGTCTTTACGAAAATCGCCGAAAATATTGCAAGTACAACAGTATCAAGAAAATATATTTATCGAAATTAATCAAGGGTAATACAAAAAAAAATTCATATATTTAAAAAAAATTGTTTTAAATAAATAGATATAAACTTTTACTTAAAATAGATATTTAAACCTATATATACTTAATAAAAAAATTTGAAATTGGTGAAAATCTAAAGACTTTTTTAAAATTTGGTGCGCGATGTTAAATATTATTCATTTCTACCAAAAATAGTACTAGACTTGATAAAGTTAGAAGTAAAATCCTTGACACGAGAAAGTTCCAATTGAATATATAGATGTACGATAAGGGGAGGTCGATGAGGGTTTGACAATTGAAGGGATATCAACCTCTGTCTTTTATATTTTATAAAATGTCTTAATGTATTTTCATGGTTTATTAATTTTTTTTATTTCTGAGGAGGGATACAAAATAGAGCCGGAAACTTTCAAATTTGAATTCTGACTTTTTGTTTTCATGGTGACCGCATTATTACCATGACTCTTATTGGTTTGGATACTATTACTTCGACCCATGTCAGAGGTTGAATCGAAGTATCGAATTTGGTCACTCAAATGAACAACCTTTGCTTGTGTGAAGCGAGAGCGTTCAGATGGTAAAACCCGCGTTACTTTTAATTTTATTTTAATATTGTGACATGTAAATGATAAATAAATATAACCGTATTTTTGAAATATAATATATTTCAATTTATGGTTTATTCGCGTTAAGAAAATATCAACTTTTGTGGCGAATCTTTGACATAATTCAATATTCTACTTAAATGGTAGATTGCGGAGCTCACATATCACTTAACATCCTTTATATTTTACCAATGTGAAAACGTTTTCGAATTTTTAAGGAGATATATAGTCAAGAATGCTTAAAAAAACAGCGATGATAATAATAAAATTAATAAAACTTGCGAGACTGATAAAGTGCATAAAGCATATAGAACGAGTACAGCGAGTAAAACGAGTAGAACGTGCAAAGCGAGCACAGCCGAAGGCCTCTGTACGAAGCTTCTCCTTTTTCATTTTTAACCTACGATGCGGTTCGAAGTAAAAACGGATTGAGCAATATTAAAAAGACACCAACATGTATACATATATATATATATATATATATATATTTGTTTTTTTAATATCGATTTCTCCTAATCTGATCGGAAGCAACATAAAACAAATGAGTCAATCCTATTTAAACGAGCGCAAATGCAACTTCAGCATTGAAAACGGCTTATTGATCATTATTTATGTACTCATCCTATACTGATTGTAAGGATTATATCTTGTCAATGATATTATCCCTTTCGTATTAAAATTAATGAATTCAATTCAATGAATATCGATTTTTTTTTCATGTACTCTGATAAAAAGATTTTAATATTTTTGACCACGCTACTTTAGTAATTAATATTATTTGAAGGTATTCATATAACTAGTTTTTATTGCAAAAGCGATAAATGAAATTTACCGAAAAGTAAAATTTATACATCCATGTAACAATTGTGACCAATAAAAAAGTAACCAAATAGATTCATATAGTGCTTATATAATTGAGTATATTTGAATCTAAGAACTTATTTTTATGCTTTCAATTTATATATGAAAACTACAGTTTTTGTATAGAATTTCCTGTAGTTTTCCCCTCGCATTATAGTATTTTTTCATACGGCTTAATACGTAAACTTATGATTGACTGTGATTGCTGGGGTTAACTTTTCAATGTTATCGGGAAATATGATAAAAAACGCTCGGAATAAAAACTAATAAGAAAAGTTTAATGGCATATCGATAATTTTATTATTTTCAGTAAAGTTTAGTGTAATGACTAAGCTACGAATGATAAGTAATGGCTTTAATTTTAACGTTGCTCTACCTATTAAAACAATCTTAATGAAGAAATGCCGGTGTATATAATATACAGGCAAATTCAGGAATGTGACTTATTATACTTGCGCGGTCTTGGTGAGGAAACGACATACATAATTGCGATTCAGTTAAGAATTGCATAACGTAGAATTGTCTGTGAACAGCTGCTTTTGTTTTAGCGTTTTTCCCATACCTCGCGGGGTTCGGGCACAACGTACTGCTGGTTCAGGAAGTAACGACGACAGCGGCTCTGGCCTGTCGCCAAACGACTTCAAAGGCAGTGGCTCAGAACAACGTATAAAGTGTTTCGCATAATCTACGGTTGTAGTTTGAATAATACTAAGACAAACACGACACCAAGTCGAGAAGAGTGTTCTTTTCGCCGGCATGTTTATTTCGCCCGGGTCCAAAATTTATACAGGCTTGAAAACACTAAATCTGCAAATTAGTTTTAAAGGATTTACGTTGCTTCGTGCGCTGCTTTTAATGTTATCCTTACGATCTATGAACAATCGATTGCTGCAACGGTATCTGATATAAATTAAGTGATTGCTATTATACTGAAGCAATGCATTCAATAACAGAATTGTTCATCTAATTTTATAATGATATTTTATTCACCCAACATGATTAGATTTTTTTCTTACAACCTTTAAAGATATATTTAATTAATATTTATTTCAAATAGGCTGAGAAGATTGTATTTCTATCACACGTTTCTAAGATTGCACTATATTTGCCTTGACCGAGATTCTAAATACTAATTGGCAGACCACATATTTAGTCACTGAAATAAATTATGAATAGAATATGAAACACGACTTTCGCTATACATTGAAGTTACCAGATCATGTACTTAGAGATTGCAGTGAAGTGACATCTTCCGTTTACCAACCTTTCTTTTTAACTATACATTTAGCACAGCCCCATGTCGTAAATAAACTGCGTGCCAAGTATTTCATTGCCAATGGCGAATGACACCGATCTATGTACGTGCATTACCTTTCACCTACCGTTGACTATTCATTCTGCGATTATTCATTATTTATTCTTGTTTATAACTCGTCTACCTTTAAAAAAAGTTACTTTAAAATAGTAGTTAATAATTGCATTCTGATTGCACAAACGCTGCTGATATATATGAGCAATTCGTCATATCACATTTCATCGTCTGAACACAATTACTTATAGTCTAGGACACTTTCATCCCCTGGACACTTCATCGTCTGGTTTAATTCCAGAAATCTTTTTCTGTAGTTAAAAATATGTAACTAAATCCATTGACTACCGTCACTATACAGATATAGGCAGTGAAATGCAATTCCAAGATGAAAACAAACGGAAAAGTTGTGTGAAGAAACCCGTATTGCCAAGAATACATAAAAGTGAAAATTCTCGAATCACATTGTCGCTATCGCAGGATTGTGTCCTATGAAAAGATGCTTGGCAAAAATAAAACGATTATAGAGGGTATGTCGGGTACAGGGTCTTCGTGTTAATTGTCATTTGTCGTAGTTTTGTGACAGGACTCCCAATCGCAAAAAACATATAGATAACAGGGTGTATATTAATCATTCTGGCTAAGAGTCCAGGAGAATAATGAAATTTTTTGTTTAAAGAATAGAAAAGAATCTTAGTGTAATTTCTAAACAAATTGTCATCCCACAGTTGTTCTACAGTTTACAATTGTGGTTAGGGGGAATTTAACGTGATTGGATAAGAAGCATCAAAATATCTAATAACACTTTAAAAACATGTAAACATAATAAGATAAGTAACTCTTTTTTTGCCGAATATCGACGTTTTCCCTAAGAAGTTCCAGTAATTATTATATATAGGCCTTATCTCTCGAAAACGGTAATCACTCCTGGTAATAGACATGTAATCTTTGTTGGCTAATTCTTATAAACAATTCAGATATTCACAATTTTAAAGGTATAAAAGAAATTGACCATATATATATATATGGAAAACGTACAATCACAAATAAATGTTTGTTGACTGTAATGGTGTTGTACCTTATGCAGTACTACACATATTGATTCTTTGTTTCTCCCCGCGTTGTCATATTAGATGATGAATAAGTCGACACATTTAATCAAGCATCATATAACTTTAATGTGGCCACTTAAAGAAAATTAGTTTTTATGTCTTTGTGGCAATTTTGTGCAATAAAATTACATTTTACTTGTCGAAAAAAGTCATTTAAAACATTTTTCCTCGAGCAAGTCATTAGTAAGCAAGATTAAAAACGGCATATGAAAGCATAAAATTTTCAAGCTGGATACAGAAAGCACCAGGTCTTTGCCAAGTCTCTTTGGCATCATATCATTGTTATACCACCTACTCCGAAAGTTCACCACCTGTCTACTTTGTCTATATTTGGCTCCTTTCACATATATATACAACGAAGATAAAAAAATATATTTATTACATTGTTAACTTTTTTAACGAATGTTTCAGTCCATATTCATTTACTTTTTATATTTTGCTATAACATTATGCCACTATTTTTTTTAAGATGTAATAGCACTTATTTTGTAATGAAATTATAGTAATATGCTCAAGTTATTTTGTTTTGATGACAATATATTGTAGATACGTAATAAATGACTTATTTTAAAATTATCTTTCGGAAAGTTTTTTATATATTTGCATAATATTTCCATGAACTGCAACTCTTACAACTACATCGTATATTATCATTAACTATTTTATGTTTAAAGATGCTGAACACTGTATTACAATTTTTCAGAGGATCCGGACGAAATTGAATTTTCGCAAGGAGGTCAGAGCCCACGTTACTTTTAATTTGCATGTCGTCAAAAAGACAAAGTTTGCTTATCGTTAAAAATAATTGCGGACTCGATTACAAGGAGAAAATAATGTACATTTATATATTTTCGTTTCATTTTGTAGGATATTGTGATGCATAATAGTTATAATGTATCTTAAAATATATTAAAATTATGCCAAAGGTATGTTATACGTTATTTCGTTTTCTACTACCCTATAAGTAGAAATCTGTGTCTAAATATCCGGACGCAAGCTGGGCGCTGACTCGCACCTTGATAGATATACGAGCGCGAGTCAGGGCCAAGCTTGCGCCCGGATATTTACAAACTGATTTCTACTAGGGTAATATAATGCCCTATTCATAATGTGACTTTTCAAAGTTCTCTATGAGAGCCCATAAAGAGGTATTAAAAAAGGATCTCATATAAAGGATAATATAACGAATAGGGGCATTTAAATAGTATTTTTGCATTCATTTTATACAACTTTTTACCTCTACGAATAGGGTAACGAATGAAGACATTTTGTTAGATTAGCGACCAAAGTTCAGGAGCAGATCATCAATAATGGAGCATGATACTATAAAATGTATTATAAAATGTTCTCATATTTCTATTGAGGAGTGGCGAACAAATTATAAATTTTTTTTTTATTGCAAATGATACCTGGATGTAAGAGTACTATGTGAATCATTGTACGTGAAAAAGAGAGGGTTTGCATGGAATTCAATTTTATACAAAGAGTAGAAAGACGTCAAGTATACTTAATAATATCTTATTAACGATAGGCCGCACAATAAGAAAAATCTGCTCGGAGAAGATTCCACATTTTCGCAAGGGATTATCAAGAAATATTTCATTAATAATTCATAAAATATTTTAAAAAATATTTGATAAAATTAAAAGAATTATCAATATAATGCTAATCTATTCCGTTAACCCCTCATTGTGTCTTTTTAATTATAAATTTTATTATTCCAGTGAATTGTTTTTCTCGGCATATGAAACGTTACAACGCAAGGTTGCTTGTATGACATAAATCATATCCACATGTTTTCGGTGATTTTTTTTTAGAAAGAAAGAGGTTTGTAAATCTTCGATATCACTTAAATAAGTCGTTGTAAGCAAATTAACTCGTAGATGTATCGACGCAAAAGCGAGGGTGGGGAAGAAATTAATCGTTATTTACACGAGTCACGGTGACCATTGATCTGAAACCAAGTAGTAGGTGCAACGGCTTGGCAACCCTACGTTTATTATCGTATATTGTTTTATTCGCTGCGACATGCCACTTATGCTTCGGCATATGGATAGGACTTACAAGGGAGTTAACACGGTACTCGAAACGGAAATTAATTTTTCCCCGGTCGAGGTTTCGATGGCGTAGATCACGAGATGGAAAAATGTGAAATACGGTCGACTTCCAGAAAGGTCCTTAATGGAGTTTTTGCGCGCTTGATGCATCTATCAATGGCAGAGTGCCACGTGCTAACCACTGGCATTACCGCATCGAATACCGAATCTCCTCTCGAATTCTCGAAATTGCAAAGAGCGTTCCTTCGCAGTCTAAAATCACGTCGGGATTTATCAACAATGAAGATGATCTGGATTACTAAAGATGTTTAATCAAACATCTGCGCGTTTTAACGGAAATATTTCGAGATAAATGGAAATTTTAAAAAAATATTTTTATTTTAACGTGCGAGACCTTTAAACACATTGTTACGTAACGCTGTATATGTATTCAGTAAATGAACTTTATTAAATGAGACAAGCTTTTTATCGAAACTATATTTAAGAAGTTGGTGGAGAAAATCTGAAGAATAATAGCACTTAAGCATATTTTCTCCTTTAACATTGTTAAACCACCAACGCTACCGTTAATATCGTTAAGGCACCTTTTGGCTACGATTGTACAACGTCATTAATGCTGCCTATCAGTGTTACCATTACTACACTCTACTTTGAGCTTCCACTCCGGAAGAAATTTGAATTGCTTCTGCATTTAATGTTTTATTATACAGACAGAATTTGAGGTTCTCGCGACCCAATATTTCGATATCTTAAGAAGCCCTCTTTATCATTTGGAATGAAATGAGGGCGAACTAGCACTAGATCGAATAATGTACGTATGTGAAAATCCAGATAGACGAATAATTATTTCTTGTACACATTATATTCTACAAACTACTTTCTAGGTTTAAAGAAAACATATTTATTCAAATATAATCAAAAAATAGATTTCTTCTACTCTTCTGAATCCCGCGTAGTAACGGCGTCTTTAGTCATCCTTTGCGTCTTAAAGCGTGCGGTGATTACATTTACTGGTTTTACAATGGTTTGCATGGAATTTGATTTGTGGTATTGTGGAAGCGAAGGGAATATAGCTAGATAGGGATGAAATATTTACAGAAATTCCTACGACTTTGTCTATCCGTTGTTCCCTGCACCATTCTATAATAAAAGACATAACCGGCATTCTATTGCAGATTGAAAATCTGCACTATTATTCTCGTAATTTTAATTAAAAATTGAGTGTGATGTAATGAAATTTGTTATCCAATTTTGACACATGTGCTAAAGAAATATATATTTGACATAATTACGAAGAAATAAATTTTACTATATATTATTTACGTGAAATTTAGAATTGATTTTTTTTTTCTTTTTTTTTTCATGAGAGGTTTTCGATCTCTGCATTTAATCCTAATGTAGTATCTTTTGCATTTCTTTTCTTTTCAGATTTGTTTCTGAATTATGAAAAATTAAACGTTTAATTGTGAATTAATCATTATGCATACTCATGTTTGTTGCAAGTTGCTTCTAGCGGGAAATAATATACAGAAAATATGCATTGAACATAGAACTTGTACATAACTGGTGCAATACCCTCATCCTTGCCACTTATTCCTATATAGCTTTATCCTTAACTACCGTCTTTTATATTCTAACTGTACATATACTATCCTACACATAATATTCTTCTAAAGCTGGCACTTCCATTAGGCGCAACATTGGTAGGGTACGGGGAATCACTCGACGAGTTTTATCGGCCAATGGATAGACGCACATAGATTAAATGTGAATAAAAGTCGTGCTTCTGACAAGGAATTACACCCAAATCATTATACTCCCATACCGAAAATATTAGGCCAATAAGTTAGTTGAATATCTGACAATAATTTTGGACCCAAAGCTCATCTTTCGGCCGCATCTTCAGGAATACCACAGCAGTATTAGAGAAGTATGTATTACAGATCGCCTTCTCTTATTGTACATTATCCTGATATCACGGTCTTAACGGGCGTGATCCCTATTGATCTTCTAGCTTTGGAGAGGAAACGTATATACATGAAGAATGTAAAAAGAAAGTAGGGCAGTGGTGGCGCGGCGTCCGAAGAAAGGAAAAAAAAACTGGATATCTGGCAAAAAACCTGGACGGAAAGAAAAGAGAGCAAGTGGACACGTTGGATTTCAGACAGTTTAGCCGCTTGGTTCGGGACAACGTTTCGTAAAGTAAACTTTTTCTGTAGACATGAGTATTTCTAAAAAGACCTGTATATCTTGAAAAGGGTTAGAAGCGATCGAGGATGATGCTGAAAACATTTTCTTGATCCGAGGTAGTTGAAGCAGGAGAGAAGGGTGCTTAAAAGCTTTATTGGTTGCATTACCCCAGACACAGTGATGGACCTAATGTAGAATAATGGTAAATCCATTTGCTGTATAGTTACAAAGAAAAAGAATGACACCTATCATGAAGTGCCTACGACCCGACTAGATGAGCAAAGTAAATCAGAGAAATCAGCATGCATGGGTTAGCGCAAAGTAATGCTTCGGTGGTCCCGAGCAGAGTTTCTCCGTGGGAATAGCAGGGTGCTTTTTAGTGTGATGAGCGAAAACTCTTGCAAAATATAAAGTACGAATCCCACACAACCATCAATGTAAAATCTGACCCCTGACGGCGCCTATTGAAAGTTCCAACCCACTCGCGAAAAAATCAAATTAAATAAATATACATTTTATTATTTCATAAATTTATTAGAATAAAAGTAGAATGATACATTATAAAGTGTGAAATGATCTATTTTTTAATATTTGTGAAGACTGTTCTAAGATTGAAACAAAAAAGCAAATTCGTGCCAAACTTTCTCGAAGATCCATCGCGCCATAAGTTCTGAAATTGCACAGATTTTAGCAACTGACGTCAATTTAAACGCTAGTAGCCGAGAAATTGCGAATATACAGATAATGTGCCAAATTTTCGAACAACCGTGAAACTTTGTAAGAGACAAATGTACGAATCATATTTCTATATTTTCTACAAATCTATATTTGCACATGGTATCCATCAGCTGTTAGTGCACGAAGGAAAGTTTCTTTTCGAGTATTCCCCTGCAACCTATTTTATTCTTTGTATCGTACATATGGGTATCCTCGACTACGGCCTTCCTTTAGTATTCATTTTTATAAAAATTAATCATTTATTATGTATTTTGTCCCGCTTGATGAAATGATTCGATTTATCGGTATATTTCTCAACTTTAATTGTCATAATTCTTAGAGCTATCCGTCACTTACTCTATATTACGTTGGTTTGTGAATATTAAAACTGGTGGAAGAATCAAAAATTTCTATAAAGTCGACCAAGATATGCGGCAAAACGAACTTTGATTTTTTTTATCACAACATTTGTTCTGTAGATAATTGAATACGTTAATATATAAGTATGTCAGAATATAAGAATATAAGAAGATAAAGAATATAATAGATAACTATAACAATATGATGTTGTTACTATGTATTTATTGAACTGATTGGCCGCATGCGTGATTAGAACCTTTAGCAAATTTTCTGGTAAGAACCTCGCGAGAAAAATCTTTTCTTAACGAGGGTCTTATCAGATCTCCACTTTATTGAATCGAACTGAAGACAAACTGTCTTAATATCTCTCTTAAGCAATTATCAATTTTTATTCTATACAATAATTATGTTGCTATATTGTTATAAATCGAAAAAAGATAAAAGATACTCAATCAATAAAAGAAAAATAATTTTATCAACTATTGTCTAGTAATAAGAATGTTTTTGGTCCATTTCAGGAAATCTAATTGTTCTTTATTTCTCGTATCAATGATGTAAAATAGTAAAACTTTGAGTGGAATGCCTGTTTGATATTATTTAGGGTATTACAGGGTTCACAGTAACCATTGTGAAGCAAAGTAAAAATTGAAATGAAAACAACTTATATGCGTACGGTCGCGTAACAGTGGCCTATTTTTGTGACTTTACGTAACACTGAAGTTTCGTATGCAAATCTGGTGGATGACGTTTAATATTTTCTAAGTACATACGAAGTGGAGCAAGCGACGCATAAATATTAGTGAGCAATAAAGCCGACACGAACTATTGAGAGGAAACTTTTCACATTAGCGAGAGTGTTCACCATCGTCTTCGTCGTATTTCGCGCGTATAAGCTGTGTCAAAGTGGGCCGAGATACGAGTTTCATTATTCCTCGAAACTTCAGCATTTGTACGTTCATCGAAAGAACGGTTTGAATTGTAAATTTACAAGTTTCGTCACGGTAAGGACTAAAGGGACGTAAGTGCGCCAAGAAAGAAAAATTAAAAGTTTGGTGCAAAAAATGTTAATGCACTAGTATTGTATTGAATATTGAAATTTAAAAGCTTACGGTATAGCAATTTGTAAGACATGCCGATAAACAAGAATTAAGATAATTCGTAAATTATTCTTCAATGTTTTTTCCTAAAAAAATAAAACGTTGGTCTGAACTATATCTTGCACATATAATCATAGACATATTTTGTTACCTGAATTTGTGTAAAGGAAATTACCGTTACCTTCATTGTTAGTACTGCTACGAGATGGACCATGGAACTGGTCTCTTTCGTTCACATGTGTATTTACGTACAAATCACTGTAAGGCCTTGTGTTGCTAACTTTTTGAAAAGAGTCATGTCTACAGTATCCTTTGCCATTTACTTGCACTTTCGAAAATATACGCGCTTCTGCAGGTCGTGGATCTTCAATAACCAAATAATTTTCTTGCAAACTCGTTGATGGCCTTTCAAGATCCTGCGTATTTTCCGTCATTTCTTCTGTACTATTGTGATTTTGTGTTTCTTTTGGTATATAACACCTCGACGTGTTTTCGCAAATTCGACAATTTTTCGTAGAACAATAATTACTTTGATGATCTCTCCATCTTGGTAGTTTCATGAAATCTTGTTCAATCGTTGGCATTTCTGTTTCTTGCGAAAGTTGTTTGTATTTCATGCACCCTTGGTTCTCGTGCCATGATTTTCCCTGATCTTCCTGGCTCTGATTCTTTCGTAGAGTGTAGTTTTGACAATTTTCTTTCTGAATTTTAACATCAAATTTAAAGTGATGGAAAGGAATATCGCTTCTTGATTTACGATAGCCTCTTTTGTTGCATGCACTAGGTAATGTCGTAAAGGATGTTTCGGAATTTTTCCCTATTTTTAGTTTTGTTTTTCCATAATTTTCGGAATCAATATGACTGATACTTCGAACCTTTCTTGGTCGATTGTACATTCCTCCTTCAGGATTGTCAGCAGTATTTTCACTATTTAGATTCATGAACAAATTCTTCATTTTATTGCACTGAAAATTATTTCTTATCAATGGAATACCACGTATCATTTCTTCTTTCATCTTTGCCTCAATTCTTTGCGTAAGAAACTGTCGAATCTTATCGACATCTTCTTTTTGTAAATTACTTCCTGATTTTTTATGGTTTTCAAGTAACGATTTTATACTATTATTTTTATTAATACCCTCAATAACGGTTCTAACATTGTTATGATTTTCAAATGATGGCTTGTCAATGTTTGGTTGTTCTAAATAATTTTCATCGGCTTTATTTATATACAACTCAGGATAGGCTGAGTCACTTTGGCTCCGGACGTAACGTTTAACCTTTTTACACATGGACTTGGCAAAATCTTCTGGTGTTTGTGGTTTTTTCTTTTGCTTTCGTAAATTTTCCATAATTTGATGCCTAAGAAAATCACCAGCAGAATATCGCCTTATACTTTTTTGCAATTCTTCATCTGTGGATGACGCGTGAGATACACTGACTACGGATGAATGGCGTTTCCTCGATTTTCGATCTTTTTGTTCGATGTTTATATTAACGGCACTTCTGGATTTTCTAGGTCTTATTTTCGTACTTAACCCGTCATTATTTCGACTTCTAGATACATGTGTACCTTTCGAATATCGGCCATTTGGGTAGATTTCATGGGACTTCAGTCCGTCACCAAACGACCCCCTGGCCCGTTGAGCCATTCTTCCAGTAGTTTCCACGAGCACCCGGCCATCTTTGTCAAGCAGCTGTATTATTGGATGTACATCTGCAGTTGTTGTCAATTTCCAATTCCAATTGGCTGGCTTATTCAGTTTTAACCGGATTACATCAGGATCATCCGAATCATCGGTATCGCAACTTGTCGTTGACGGAACGACAACGGGTTGCGCGTTCTTCATGGTGCGTGTAGATGGTTTCAATATCAAATCATTACATTTTGAATTGAAATAAATGAACTTTTAATTTTGAAGTATAAAAGTGAGAAATTTTAGTTTTGTTTTTTTCAATGCCAGAAATTCCGAAGAATTCCGTTCTGGCGGTAATCGAATATTACGTTGCTTATGTAAAGTTAACATAGCGAAGCTTAAGTTGGCAGCCTATTAACTCATATTTCCAGTATTCGAACGAAATTTATGAATTCTTGTATTACAAGGTCAATAGCTTGAATCGTACAACAACATTTTAACGTACATATTTGGCTAGATAAATAATTTTCCGTGACGTTAAAAAATATTTAATCAAAATTCGATGCGAACTAGCGGAGTCATTTTACTCCGAACTCCGACGAAAAACCGACACATAGCACTTCTATTTCTGCGACTAAATAATTTTTGTAATTTCGCGATTTCTAAATGATGTCAAGGCCATCAGAATATGCCAGACGGTATACAACTTACTTTCCCAGATAAAATTAGAAAATTAGGAATGTACAAAAATGTGATAAATTGAATGTCAACACAAAAGTAAACAAAAATGGCTGAACTAAAATACACTCCTGATCCGGATGTAACCTTGATAAACGTCAGCGTTCGATCTCGGATTATCCGATGTCAATCGAATTTTGCGCGACAATTCGAAAATACACATTTTACACATCAATTTACTTCCATAGACTGGCTTACACAAGGTTGCGAAATTCGTCAAAACATTCGATGGAATGTACAAATTGTGACACTTGACACGAGACTAGGTTTGAATTTGCCGAAACTGCCGCGGGGTATAATAGCGCGATGGTTTCTGCCGTTAGTGCAGCGAAGACGACGGTAGCTCGGTGCCGTAGTCCGATGACGTCACACCATGCTCAAAATAAATCCCGCGGGATTCGTGGGATGGTCTCGAGAATGCTGACACGTGGGATGTGTCATGGACTCGCCCGTCTTCATTCGCGTCTCACTCAACGCCACCTCTAACCCTCAATTTTGACGCTGACTTCATTAGCGACTGATTTAATTACCATGGATTAATGGATGCGATTAGCGACCCGTTTACTGCTCTAGATGTCTTCTCAGTTTAAGGTCTTTATGATAACTTCTACGTTGAGCCTTTCATTAAATGAATTGTATAAATGATTTTGCACGATTCAATGTCCCTCGCTTTATGCAGACGCGTTAATGAGAGCCAGCTATCACTGATTTATCGAAATCCTTTTATCAATGATGATTCATTGATATGTACATTTTCAATATCATATCAAATTTTATCGTTTCCGTTGTCAAATAATGCATGTTATCTTAAAAATTTAGATTTATTTTACTTTCTGTTTATCTAATTAAATAACGAGGCATACCAACGTGTAGACATTTATCTAAGAATATCATTTTCAGATAATTGCGAATCAATTACGACAGTATTTTACTGCTTCTAATTACTTATCTACAAGAGACACTTAATCGTATCAGAGGCCTGCCAAGACCATAAACTTCAGGAATTTCCTAGTGGAGCTCGAAGCTCGAGAGTCGCGAATTTTCTTTCGTCGCTCTCTGATAAATTTCACATTGCCATTCGACCGTTCCCTTATCCGCAATTGGATTCTGAGTTACAGGTCACGTCTTTCTGTGCGGATTCCTCTTTTCCATTTGATGCACTTCCGCAATAATGAAGAGTTCACGTAGTTATTAGAAAGCGCTCTTTTGAATATTTATGGAAGCGATTATAGATTCATTGAAAAAGAACAATAATATTAAACTTATGATTTTTTTCTTTAATTTTGAGATATGATTATTTGTGTTTTAATTCTAAAGAGTATTTTATGAGAATTCTATAGTGTAATAAGGAAGATTTATTTATTTTCAACATTCCCATAACGATTTTAACATGATTTTTATTTTAATATTTCAATAAATATAAACACAAAATAAAAAAATAAAAAAGTTTTACACAACGAATAAACATTCATTATTTTAAATATTATAGGAAAAAATCAAAACATAATCTCTAAATTTCTTCGAGTGAAAAATAAACTACTTGTTGCGCAGTTAATATTTACAGTTTTTATGTACATTATACTGTGGGAAGAGTTATATTTTAATTTCAATAGGGTGAAAATTTTACTTTTTGAAATCAAAGCTCAATTTTCTCTCCAAGAAATTTAAATGTTTTCTTCAAAATGACAAAACAATTTTACATTTTTGCAACCTTAATTTACAAAAATAGTTATGATTACTATTTGAATATTATTAATGAATTAAAATATTAGTGATGATATTTTTTATAAATCATAATTGTGCGCATCAGAGACCGAAGCGTATAGGATTGGCTGTTTATTTTACTACTCCTCGATAGTAATTGAAACATATAAGGACCATTATTTCCAAGAATTTTTTTCTATTATTATTTTAAATTACGTGAAAGCGATCTAGAAGTAATATTTATATTTCTTAGAAAAATTACAAAATGAAAGATTCTAGTTATCCAAACAATATGTAGTATTTTTAAAATGGTTTCTAATTAATTAATTTTTTCGTAATGAACTGTTTTTGCAATATTTTTGGAGAGACCCCTGTATTACCTATCGAACTGTAATAGCCATTTGAAAATATAACATTTAAGAAAATATTTCGACCTGATATTTATTAATATCAAATGAAGTATATATATGCGCTTTGAATCCTCCTCATAGTAGAAATACATGCGTTAGCAACAAAGATATGATAATAAAGATATAAAAATTTAATTAATTAATTAATCTTGTCACAATTAGTCTCGTTTCCACGGTTTCGAGAAATAATGTTATCAATTAAAAGACCACAAAGGGTGGGTTTCTTGGATGGTTGATGGCTTTATTTG